>JANAVB010003200.1:22456816-22759907 GCA_029216955.1 Iris pallida
GAAGGGAAAAAACCTTTCACTTGGCCGTTAATGACGGTGGAAAACTAGGAGTTGCTGATCGATCGGAAGATGATGTCAATCCAAGGTTCGGAGAAACCAAAAGCTCTGAGCACCCAGATTAAGAATTGCCAGTCTAGACGATCGTAAGCTTTCTCCATGTCTAGTTTGATGGCGACGTTGCCACCTCTGGCAGAGAATTTCATGCAGGTAACTATTTCTTGAGCTAGAAAGATGTTATCGATGATGTTCCATCCTTTGACAAAGCCGCTCTGCCCTTCAGAGATGATCTTAGACAGGAGGTCGGACATTCGATTGGCGATGATCTTTAAGATGATCTTGTTGATGAAGTTGCATAAGCTTATGGGTCGGAAGTCTCTGAAGGTCTCCGGATTTGTTTTCTTGGGAATGAGGATGAGGTTTGCCATGGATATAGATTTCGGGTATCGCACCCCTTGAAGGAAAGCAGTGGTGGCTTCAAGCAGGTTTGGAGCGATAATGTTCCAGCAAGTTCTGAAGAATTCCCCAGAGAACCCGTCCGGCCCGGGAGCACTGTGAGCGTCAAGAGCCCACATCGCGGACTTGACTTCTTCCACCGAAGGAGTGGTTAGAAGTTGATCATTCTCTCTATCGGTGATGATGTTGGGGACCTCGGAGAGAAACTCTTCGTTCCTGACAATCGCCTCTTTGGCGAAAAGAGATAAGTAGAATTGAGCGACAGCCTCCTGAATGCTCTTCTAGTCTAGAAGCTGGATGCCGTTGTCGTCCTTGATGCGGTGAAGGTTGAGCTGTTGTCTATGGCCCTTGACACAAGCATGGAAAAAACCTGAGTTGCGGTCTCCCTCTAGGTCCCAGGCTATTCTAGCTTTTTGCTTCCAGAATTTGGTCTCGACCTTGAGTCGAGATTTGAGAATGGCTCTGGCGAGATTAAGCGAAGCCCGCACCACCGGAGTGCTATCCGTGGCGACTAGAATTTCTGCTCTGGTCATGTCGTCCTCCGCGGTTCTGATCGCCTGGAAGATGTTGCCGTAGGCGGCCTTGCTTCAAGCCGATAGTGCCGTGTTGGTAGCTCTAAGTTTGACCTCAACTCTAGTCAGGTGGTCGGGATCATCTGCATAGCTCCAAGCAGTGGTCATAACTGATTTGAATTGGGGATGATGTTTCCAGAAGTCCAAAAATTGGAATGGTTTTTTGATGCGCTGGGAATAACTTTTGATCTCGATTAGGAGAGGGGAGTGGTCCGATTCAGTGGAGTTAAGGTGAGAAGGGTTGGAAACGAGACCCATATCTTACCAAAGGCCGTTGACAAGGGCTCAGTCCAGACGGAAATATTGCCGCCAAGCTCCTTCCTGAATGTTGTACCAGGTAAAAGAGTTTCCAGAGAAGGGAAGGGCGTTGAGTTGGGCGTTGAAGATAAAGTTGTTGAAGTCTTCCATGGCCGGGAGCGGAGGTGGGCGGCCTCCAGACTTCTCTGTACAACAGAAAATCATGTTGAAGTTGCAGATGCATATCCACAGGAGGTTGTTGTAGGGGAGGTGAGAGGCAAGAAGGTGAGCCCAGCGGATCCTGCACTCGGTAATGTCGCAACTGCCGTGGACAGCTGAGAGTAGAGAACGGGACAGAAGCTCTGGATGTTCTACCCAGAAAGAGAGAGCCTGACTCGAGTCCTGAACCAGACCGAACTTGATATCAGCTACGAAGAAAATCTAGATGTCGTGGCATCCTGCAACAGCGGCCTGGAATCCGAGTTTGAGCTGGATGCCTTTTATTCTTTTCTGTAGGAATTTGGGTTTGATGACTACTAAGCATTAGGGACGGTTTTTCTTGTGGTTGATGATTCTATTCAGCATCAGTTTATTAGCTAGCCCTCTCACATTCCATGAAAGGATGTTAAGCATTAGGGACGGGGAGTGGATCGAGGTTATAGAGCTTCGCGGCTGACCTTGTGGTCCTTGCCGAGTGCTGTTCTTGGTTGTTCTTTTTTTTCTTCTTGTGAGTTTTTTTGGAGGTGTTGTTGTTGTCACCAGAGGGGTGTGGCACTGTCTCTTGGGTGACATAGTGACTGGTTTCGATGTCTTCTGTCTGGTCGAAGGTGACAACGTCTTTGGATTCTTTGGGTTCTGCTAGAGCGCACATGGGGTTGGTGGGATCGAGGAATCCGGCTTCCTCGACGAGTTTCAGCTTTTTTTGTGACTTCTTTGTCTAAGGGTGGCTGAAATTCACTGCTGGGGTCTGCATGGTTCGACGAGGAGGGAATTTCGATCTCATGTGCTGTGGAATGTGTTTCTTTGGTTCCTCCCTAAGGCCCGTGGGCCTTGGTGGTTGGTGTTTAAGTGGAGGTTTGTGGTGATTTGCAGGGTGCTGTGATACTCTTCTCTGTGCTGTTGTCTGGGTAGTTGGGCGCTTGTGTGTTGAAATAGGAAGTAAAATCTCAAGTGCCTCTCCTTCATTAATAACGTCTTCCAAATTCAGCGCTTCGAACCTGTTTGTGGTTGGTATCAAATTTGGTTTTGGAGAGGAGGGATTGCCTTGTTCGGGGGGAGGGGAGGTAGTGGCCTAGATCTTGTCTGGGTTATTATCCAATCTGAGGTGTGAGTTTGTGGTGGGTTGGGTGTGTTGCTGCTCCTTCCGTTGCTTCTACGGGGGGAGATTCTTGGTTGTCAGTTGTTTTTTTTGTTTCAGCGTCGGGTGGGCTTTGTAGCAGAACTCCGTGAGGTGTCCTCTGATGTGACAGTGATTGCAGAAGAGAACGTTGTTGTCGTAGATGAGAGGTTGGGTATGGGTTTGGTTCCCTAACTCAATATTAATAGATTTTGGACGATCTTTGGAGATATCAAGTTCCATGCAGACTTTAGCGTAGTTGGCTCTGGTGAGATTCCTGGTTTCCTCCGCCATTGCCACAAAGGTGCCAAATGAGTTAACTATTCTTTTGAGAGCCGCTGGGATGAAGCAGATCAGCGGAGGGTGGGGGAGTGTGACCCAGGCGGACACGATGGGCAAGTCCTCTTTCGGGTTGAGTGTCTAAGACCATCTGACCACTGTCATTGTTTTGGAGTCCACCTTACTGGTGCCATGGGTCAGGGCGATCCTTTGGTCTTCTTCCGAGGAGAGATGGAGCAGAATGTTTTTGGGGTCCAGGGGCAACTCTGTATGCCGACTGGAAGTGCCGTTTAGCAATAGCTTTTTGAACTCTGAGAAGCTTGGGGTACCCCGTTAAGAATTGTAGCAAAAAGGTGAGTAAGAACCGCTGGTGTAGGGAGAACAGATCAGCTTCGGAGAAGGGGATCGATAAAGGCTCTCCCATTGGAGGGGCAGGGTATTCTATCTCTGGGAACGGGACGTCAGGGAGGATCGGGGTCTGCCGGGCAACGCGATCGGGCCTTACCATAAGTTATTCAAAAGTGCTCTTTATTGATATTGAAAAATAAGATTAAAATAGGGCGCAAGAACATGATTACAAGTTCTCAAGCTCACTTTTCTCTCATTTTACAAGTCACTCTGCTCTCTTTCATCTCTCGATACAATGCTTGAGCCAGCGGATGCTTCGAAAGGCAATGTCTATACATTATGTCCCGTATAAGTCTTGACTTCACGCGGCCGCACGCTTCAAATTGCCAAGGAATTCCATGCCTCGACGCATCCAAGCGAGCTTCGCGCCACGAGCTTCTACATGTGCCTGCACATAAAAATAATGTGGGTGTCAGTACTCAACTGTACTGGGGGAGTGAGCTCATCGCCCACCCATACAAAACTGACACGTTTATTTAGTTTGTGCAGCTTAATCCTATTTTGATTGTCTATCTAGTCTTGTCTTAGGAACAATTTTAAGACAACGACACCTTGGCCTATACTTAGTAACGCAATGACGGGGTCATGCCATACTCTATTCTTGACTTCAACATATTCGAGGCAGTGCCTCGCCGAGTAGAAACTTATGTAACTCGACCGTGCAAGACTTCCACTTGTTCTATGTGCCTCTAGTCCATTCTCGTTCCAATAATGTCACAGGGACGTCTCGTGCTGGTTGTGCCAGTACACTACCAAAATAAGTCATATCAGCGACGTAATTAGCAACGCCAACTTAAAACGTCGCCAATATTTTTGGTTTTAGCGACGCCAAATTTAAGCGTCACAATACGTCGCTGATAGCGACATACAGCGACATATTACGACTACCTATAGTCTAATAAAAATCAACGTTGTTGATTTGTCGGAAGACGTCGCTAGTTTTATCATTTCAGCGACGTTTAGCGTCGCAAAGGTTATAACGTCGCCGAATATTAAACCAATACCGACGCTTTGCGACGTATTTCGGGCGTCGCTAATTTCTTCTAAATAGGGTTTCCTCGGTTTCTCTTTTCATTTCTCCCTCTCCCCAAATTTTTTGTTCCCGCCCCTCTTCCCCCGACCTCGACGACAGCCCGACCCCCTTCCCTCCGGCGCCGCTCATCCTCCTCCTCCACCGCGAGCTCCTTCTCCTCCCTCCGACTAGCCCCTTCTCCTCCTCCTTCTCCACCGCGAGCCCCTTCTCTTCCTCCACCGCGAGATCCTCCTCCTCCACCACCGCGAGGAGACTGAAGGTAAACCCAAACCCTAATTGAGGTGTTTTTCGTTTCCAAAATGGACACGGAGACACATTACGACCATGTGTTCACTGATACAGTGTGTTCGTGAGGTTTTGGACACTTTGTGTCCATTTGTTGGACACGTGGACACCCGCAAGCATGCATATATATGTATTTCACCTCTGTACACTTAATCCCCTCCTCCTCCACCACCGAACTTGTCCTCCTCCTCCTCTTCCACTACTGTAAGAAGACTGAAGGTAAACCCTAACCCTAATTGAGGTATTTTTCGTGTCCAAAATGGACATGGAGACACGTTACGACCATGTGTTCACTGATACAGTGTGTTCGTGAGGTTTTGGACACTTTGTGTCTATTTGTTGGACACGTGGACACCCCCAAGCATGCATATATATGTATTTCACCTCTGTACACTTAATCCCCTACATACACTTGTGTATTTTCGTATTAATTTGGATTTGCATATTGGGTTTGGGTTTCGATATAGTGTTTGATACATTGTTTCACCTTGCAACATTCCTACACTTATTTTAGACAACAAGTATATGAACCAATTAGTCAACATCTATTTGTTGAAGTATGGTACTCCATTCTTCGTAAGTTCTAGCTATATATGTCTCAAGATCCAATACTCGAAAATCCCAAGAAGAAGAAGAAGAAAAGAATAAAATGACATCGCTCAACACCCTATGACAACTCTTTGTAGAATTGTGTTAAAGTGTGAGTTCTATAGTATGAGTTCTACAGTATGGTTCTCTTTGTAGAATAAAATGACATTGCTCAACCCTATCGATCCTCCATACAAGTCTTCCTTCATCTATTGTCTTAAAGTGTGAGTTCTACAATATGGTTCTCTTTGTACAATTGTGTCTTATTTTAGACAACAAGGGTTTCCTATTTTTATAGGTAACATGGAAATATGTGTAAGGGAACATATAGGTGTGTGTTTGTGTTTGAAAGGGAGTGTCACAAGAGTAAGACGTGAGCATGTGTTAGTATTTTGAGCTGTGAGAGTGTTTGTTCTATTGAGGTTAGTACCAACTGGCAAGTTAGGTTAAAAGAACCTGGGAACTATGGTGTGGTTGTATACATCATGTATATGTATGTGTGTCTAGTGGGAGAAAGGGGGAGGGTTAACTAGTACCAGGTATTTGGAGAGGAGGGAGAGTTTATACTAGTATATATAGACTAATATCCTAAAACTTGACTTATACAACTTAGAAATGGCTAGTTTGACCAAGTTGGACTAGTTTAGCTTAGAGTTGGCTCGGTTGGACTATACATAATATATAGACTAATATCCTAAAACTTTACTTCTACAACTCAGCCTATATGAAATATTGTAGACACGGGTGATATACCGCCGCGATAATCTCTGACCACCGTACGCACAAATATGCGAAAGAAAAGTTAGCAATGCGAAAAGAAGATGACAGATAATCTCTGACCATTTAACGTAAAATGTCATGTGTACATATACTGCGGAAAGTGTAGACCGCATGAACTGACAATTGCATATCATTCACTACCTTGATGTATCTATCTTACAGAATTATGGAGCTGAATTACTATCTGCGGAATCGTACTTGGATGTACAACCGTCATCCTGATGACATGTGCGGTGTGCGGAATGAATTCATTGAGGGTGTACACCAGTTCCTGCAGTTTGCCAAGGCATTCCCTCAGTACATGGACGGTACCAAAATTAAGTGTCCGAGAAGAATGTCATGTATATCGAGAAGAATGTGTTTGACAACATAATTAATACTGTAATGGACGTAAAGGGGAAGACGAAAGACAATCCAAAGGCTAGATTGGACTTGGAAGAAATATGTAGACGTCCTGTATTGCATTTGATAGAGGACGGAAATGGGAAGTTAAAGCAGTCTAAGGCAATTTTCTCACTGGAGAAGTAGGATAAAGTGAGGCTTTGTAGGTGGATTCAAGGTCTGAAATTTTCAGATGGGTATATTTCGAACTTGAGAAGATGCGTCGACCTCAAGGAGAACAAACTGACAGGTATGAAGAGCCATGATTGTCACGTATTCATGGAGCAGTTAATTCCGATTGCATTTCGAGAATTCTTACCGCAGGCAGTTTGGGATCCATTGACGGAGCTTAGCATATTCTTCAGGGACCTTTGTTCTAAGAAATTGCTCGTTGAATGTCTAGAAAAGCAAGAGAAGGATATTGCGGTTACACTGTGCAAGCTAGAGAGGGTGTTCCCTCCTGGATTCTTTGAATCTATGGAGCATTTGTCGATTCATCTTTCCTACGAGGCACGTGTTGGTGGACCCGTCGAATATCGATGGATGTACCCGTTCGAGCGACATTTGAATCACCTAAAAAGAAAGGTAAAAAATAAGTCTCGGGTCGAGGGTTCTATTTGTGAAGCCTATATTCTCGAGGAGATTACAAATTTTTGCTCCTCCTATTTCAAACCTCATGTTGCTACGAATAGAACGAGGGCTCCGAGAAACGACGACGGATATCAAGAATTTAATGATGGAATACTGAAAGTATTCAATGTGTCCGTAAAGCCTTCGGGGAAAATGAAGAAGAGATATTTGAATGACGAAGAGCTAAGGGCTGCTCAGTTGTATGTATTACTCAATTGCGACGAGGATGAAGTGGAGAAGCTAGAGGAATAAGTAACTCAGGATGATGAGTTTACGTCATCTCATTGTAATAGTATAAGCTAATATTATTGTACTAATCGACAGTTGCTTCATTGTTTTCCAGTACATATAATGATGAGTTGAGGCTGGTTAGACCCTACCTAACAGATGAAGCATTAGAACAAGAAATGAGACGCCATTTTCCTTCTTGGTTGAGCGAATATGTAAGTAGCTCGGTAATTACTGGCCTCTTCTAATACAACTGCGCAATAAATAACTTATTTATCGCTTCTTTGATATTCAGGTCGATCGTCTAATTTCACCCGCGATTGAATTAATTAGAACTCTTGCCAAGGGACCAATTACTTTTGTTAAAATATGGCCAAGTTACTGTGTCAATGGCTTTCGGTTCAAGTCGACAAATGCTCCGATCAGAGACAGCTTCCTGGATCTTGATTCCACGAAAAACAGTTGTTTGTGTATCAAGTCTTCGAACTACAAAGACGTCGATCCAGGAAATGATTTCTTTGGCATCTTGCGAGAGATTGTGGAGTTGTCATATAATAATGGCAGAGAAACTTCAAAGATCGTGTTGTGCAAGTGTGAATGGTTCGATCTGATTGAAAATCAAGGTTGGAAAAAGGACAAGCATGGTCTTCTGGATATAAACTACAAGCGTAGATATCAAGGCTACGAACCGTTTGTCCTAGCAACTCAGGCTCAGCTCGTGTACTTCACAGCTTATCCGAGACGGGGAGCAAAGAAGTCTGACTGGTGGGCAGTATGTATGACTAAAGCCAGAGATACTTTTAATGTTGACGAAAAAGCTTACCAGGAGGACGAGCTACCTCTTGTAACCAATATTGTCGATGTGGACTCCACGGAAGTTACGCATTACACGACACATAATGTAGAAGATGTAGAATTATCCGAAGAGGAAGACGAAGCCGACGAAGACGAAGATGAAAGTGAAGATGAGGAGGAAGAGGAAGATGAGGTCGAGGAAGACGAACAAGATGATTATTCTGAAGATGATTGTGAGAGATATACTTATCTGAACTTAGATGTTTCTTCTAGAATACATTATCTGGACTTAGATGTTTATTGTAGAATGTATCATCATATGTTGTCTTGGTTATTATCTTGTCTTTGTTGTACTTTCATATTTCTAGTCTCTATTATTTGTTGTACTTTTATATTTCTAGTCTCTATTATTTGTTGTACTTTCATATTTCTAGTCTCTATTATTTGGTGTATTATCATATGCTGTTATCAGGTATGGCAGGTCGTCGCGGAGCGTACCGAACGGGACAACGAGGTCACTCTCCTCCGGTACTTCCTACAGGTACTGCTAGAGGACGGAGTTTTCCTTCGGTACCTCATTCTGGTACCGGCTCTGGATCCTCGTCGCCGATTACTCCTCCATATCGGACAGTAGGTAGGACTGGTGGGACGACGTCACGTGGCATATCTCCTGGGACGAGTAGTTCCAGGCCTGTTGAGAGTGATCGCCCGTCTAGCGTTTCTACTGCTCATACGATGATGGAGACGGATGAGCAGATGGCGGAGGCTGCGGCGACGGCCGAGGCGGCGGCACCGACGGCCGACCAGCATCATGTAGATGATGCGAGCGCACCTCCGGAGGAGAGGAGGACGGAGATCTGGGCCGACGGTACAAAGTAGGTGTTTTGGTTTATAATTTTTTTCTTTCTGTTTTTATCATAATTTAACTTTTTTCATGAATTCTTTATCTTTGTATAGATATCGTCCCCCAGAGGTACAAAGACGTCTAGGCCACATGCTGAGGCATAATTATGGTGGTGCTTGGATTAACTACTCTGAGGCTCCGAACGAGAGAAAGGCCTTCTGGTTTGCGCGCTTCAAGGTTAAAATATATTTGCTTTTAACATGAATCATATAATTTTTGTATATTATATATAACTGATAAATATTTGGTTTGCGCTCTTCTAGGATATGTTTTTCTATCTACCGCACTGGGCCGAGCTTATCGAGGGGATATTTCCTGCCGTCGTTGCCAAGCTGATCCGCGACTCTATCAATGATCAGAAGGATCGTAATCGTGCCGGAAAGCCGATCCAAGGTTGGATCACCCCTGATCAATGGAATACGATGAAGGCTCGATTCGAGGAGCCGAAGTACAAGGAGAAGTCGGAGAAGGCCAAGGCGGCTAGGCAACATGCCTCGAAGTTGTGCGGTGGGTCGATTTCGATGACAGAATATTTCCGTCGTCTGGTATGTCTTCCTCTTTTAAAATTATTATATTAATGCAAAACCGATAAATTATTACTAAGATAATATATTTAATTACAGGTAAGGAAGGTCGGTAACGCCGACATGGTGACCGTCTTCCTGGCCACCCATCGTCGCGGTGCTGACCTTATTGACGAGAGGGCCGTGCAGACTTATGTAAGTGTTACAATACGTTATCTTGATTTAATACTTCGTGTCAATTTTAATATAACTTAGTAAATATGGTACAAATAAATATTCATGTAGTTAGTAATAATAAGTACATTAATTGGAAATTAGAAATAATAAGTACATTAATTAGAAATTAGTAATAATAAGTATATTAATTAGAAATTAGAAGTTAGTAATAATAAGTACTTTCTAGGCCGAGTATCAGAGGCTGCGGGAACGGGCGGCTGCTAGTGCACCTGATGCAGGCGAGGCCGGTACATCCTCGCAGCCCACTCAGGCTCCGTCAGAGGACGAGCTGTGGATTGCCGCCGCTGGTAGACTCCGTAGGGGTACGTACTACGGTACGGGATCCTATGGCGCCCTAGTTGTGACCCAGTCCTCTAGGACATCTCCTGCTAGTGTGCATGGTCCACAGCCATCCCAGGAGTATGCCCGATTCCACCAGATGATGGAGTCTCTCCGTGATGACCTGCTACGACGGATCGAAGAGCAGTCTCAGCACGATGATCCTACACTGCTAGCACGATTGGATACGCTCGACTGTGACATTATGGACCTCAGGGAGACGAGTGAGAGGACAGAGCGCACCGTTGGAGGGTTAGAGCGCACGGTCATGGAGCTGCAGACAGGACAGGTGACCATGGCCGAGAGGATGAGATTGGCGCAGGAGTCGATGGTCGAGAGCAGTGATAGAATGTTATCTATCATGGATTCATACCACCAGCGACTTACAGCGTTGGAGCGTGCTGGTCTTCCGGGTGCGCCTTCATCTTCTTCGACACCGACTCCACCGACGTCACTGCCTACATCGGTATCGATTTCACGTGAGGAGTATGAGTTGTTCTTATCCCTTCGTCGCGGCGGTGCCCCTTCTGCACCAGATTCTTAGTAGTCCTAGTGGGGACTGTTTTTGTGTTTGTTTCATTCTTTGTTTGTGACTTTTTTCATTCGTTGGTTGTGTAGATTTGGATACTTGGTTGTTTGGATACTTGGTTATTTGGATATTTGGTTATTTGGATACTTGGTTATTTGGATATTTGGTTATTTGGATATTTAGATATTTGGTTATTTGGTTAGTTGTTGTGTGATTGTTGTAAACTTGGTTATTTGGATATTTGGTTATTCACAATTATCGACGTCAAGTATACAAACTTGGTTAGTTGTGTACAGCCAGAAATGGATATTCTGTGATTGTTTGGATCCTATTCTACAGTGAGAAATGGACATTCTGTGATTGTTTTAAACTGCAGGGAGAAATGGACATTCTGTATTTTATTTTTTTATTTTTTTCAGAATTAGCGACGTTTACCGACGTACACCGACGTACTTTTACGTCGGTAAACGTCGGTAAATATGCGATATTATCCAGTTTACCGACGTTTTAGCGACGTTATAATATGTCGGAAAACGTCGGTAAACGTCGGTGCACGTCGGTAATATTCCCAGGAATTCCCAGGATGTACCGACGTTTAGCGACGTTGAACATGTCACTAACCACCGACGATTCGTCGATAATACGTCGATAAATTACCGACGCGTAGCGATACGCAGTAATACGTCGCTAATTCACCGACGTTACGATGGTAGATGTCGGCAATATACCGACGTATATATACGTCGGCAAACGTCGATAATTGTGATGTTTGGCGACGTTTATAAGATTAGCGACTTATATTTCAGCGACTATCACGAAACGTCGGTAATTCCGTCGCTAAATATCTTTAACGACGAAATTTGTCATTTTAGCGACGTCTTTATGCGTCGCTAAAACGACTTATTCTGGTAGTGGTAGACTTCATCGTGCCATAAGATCGAGGTCGTGCCTCCCAAGGATCAACCCGACTTAACCAACTTGCCTTACGGCCCTTCCTGACTTAACTCAAGATGATGCCACATTCATGCCGAAGCACGTGTCCTTACTATAGCCAACTCTTAGGCTCCAGAATGATGATGCCACCATGCACACCTAACTCGTGCCAGCTCAAGGTTAGTGCTTGCGATAAGAGTAACTTGATGACCTAACTCGTAACCTGCTAGTATTCGACGCAATCCAAAGGCATATATGTGGAAAGACGCTCTTGCCGACACATCTATATGAGTGGTCACTAGCAATGTCAAGCTATCCTGGATCTTTTGCATACGGTGACCATTCGCGTGGCGAGGTACGAGCTTCCACCGAATGACCCGTAGCCTATATTGTAACGGTTCACTTCAATCGAGTCGTACCGTCGATGAAGGCCGTATAATCTGTAATTCCTTCTAGGCCGACACGAACCCGACGCCCCGGGATCGCTCGAGGAATTTTGTCCTTGCGTGCAAGTTGTCCATTGACCATGCAAGACTCAACTCGATCTACCAAGTCCTTTCTTATTCATGGCCATGCTTTCCAACTTTCTATCGAGACTCCCAAGTAGCGGGACCGATATCGTGTACTTCCTTATTAAGACTCCCAAGTAGCGAGACCGATCTCATGCGCTTCCTTATCGAGACTTATCGAGACTCCCAAGTAGCGGGACCGATCTCGTGTGCTTTCTTATCGAGACTCCCAAGTAGTGGGACCGATCTCGTATGCTTCCTTATCGAGACTTAACGAGACTCCCAAGTAGCGGGACCAATCTCGTGAACGAGACTTATCGAGACTCCCAAGTAGCGGGACCGATCTCGAGAACAACCAGTCGTATGGACTTTCTTTATCCGTGGCATGCTTTTCACTAAATCAACCGTGGCTCATGCCTTGGACAGACCTTGTTCTCTAGGTGACGCTATCGCTCAAGTCACATAATCTATATGATGAGGCTTGTTCTTGAGGGGCTACGCGACTTGACAACCGCAGATAGAGCGAGACAGTGCTAGAAATGGCTTAGATCGACCGATATAATTTTGCCTAACTTGATTTTGCAACGACTTGACGAGCAAAGGCTGCGTCGAGCTTCGCATCGAGAGAACGTGCCGTGCACGCGTTCGACTTGAACAACCAAGTTCTTTGGGTGCCTAGACTTAAGCTACAAGTCGTGCAATACGACTTGAACCATGGGACAAGCGAAGGCTATGCCAAACCTTGGACGACGGGACCGTGCATGCTTTATCAAGCATTCACGTGGACGACGCCTATAACTTAGGCTAATTCGAGCATTGCAGCAACTTAGCAACTTAGGCCAACTTTCTTCTCCCATGCCACGGGACGAAGGATCGAGTGTCATTTTAAAAGCACGCTGAACAAATTTCTAAGCAAACCGTGGGACATTTTCCATGTTCTAACACATTCTGACCCGTCGGGATTATTCACTTAGCTATGTGGATGCGTCTCTTTTATTATCAAGCCTAACTTGTGCAAGTTGAAAATATGCGAGTTATTATGTGAAGACTAAGACGAGGCTAGTTCATCGAAACTACCCTACCTGAGCGAGGAGTTACCTCGACCAAACGAGTCTTCGAGCAGCCGTTGCAAGGCTAAGTCCGAACGCCGTCGGCGTTTCGATTCCTCCGATTGATTTTGTGAGACGGGACACTACATCATACACCACTCAGAAAAAGTTTCGTCCTCGAAACTAACTGAGTACTTACTTTTGGACCACTTTGATCCAAGGACTTTCGTACACATTTTGCCTATGCGTTTTCTCAATCCGAGCCATGCTCGCACTACTATCAATCTTTTTCCTTAACACGATTTCAAAAATCCGTGACACTTTTCCATTCCTCAAGTCTTACTTGAATTCAACTATCATTTGGTTGGATCGTGCACACATTCCAGGCATCCCAAAAATACATGCATTTCAGCCAAGCCGCATGATAGAGAATTCGTTATTCTCACTCGAGTCGCATTGTGCACATATTCAGGCGTCCCTGAAATATATGCATGTCAGCCGAATCTCGTGAGAGGTATTCCCATATCCTTGATTCACTTTATCCATCCATACCAATCCTCAAGATCAATATTTTGAATGCTAACTTCTTACAACTGGGACGTCTCGCCTAATCGCTAGGCCATTTCTCAAGGCTAAGTTAACGTCAGGATTGGAATCATAGTTCTCCAACAATAATGCCAACACTGACCCCAATCCTAGGGTCAAACCAAAGTCGATAATACAGGGTTTTCTACCCAAGCTCGCGTCATTCAGATTTCTAAACACCGAGCTCGATCACATAATTCACACCAAGGCATACGTTGCACAAATTTGAATCCGTTCAATTCACCAATTCTAACCAATTCATGTATTCAATCACGATGTCGACTAGCAAAATAATTTGTCATGCCCCAATCTCATGCAAATTCGATCATCTACGTCGGACATGAATCACCATGCCACATTTGTTAGGGTTATATACTAAAAGTATCACTT
The DNA here is from genome assembly GCA_029216955.1 of Iris pallida. Classification (NCBI taxonomy): domain Eukaryota; kingdom Viridiplantae; phylum Streptophyta; class Magnoliopsida; order Asparagales; family Iridaceae; genus Iris; species Iris pallida. Next base: position 22,470,800 of record JANAVB010003200.1, read on the forward strand.
TTGTAGTAACCTTATTTCCTTAAATTTTGAATGAGAATCATATGGGCAAATGTTTGCATATTGTATTTGTTGCAAGTGTTAATGCAAATGTATGATATTCTATATTGTAGATAATATGGTGTGTGGTGTCACACAGAAGATCATATTATCAGTTTTCTATGGAGTATATAAATAGTTCACAACCTAGATGGACTTGGACAATCTATTGGAAACGTTGTAGTGTAATCTGGTATTAGTCTATCTTGACTATAGGTTTACACTAGTATACTTTGTGTGTATTGAACAGGACCACTTGAGGTTGTTCTCTTTGTATTGACTACATAAGAGAACAAACACCTCTGTTATTATGGATGCTTGTACTCTTAATCCGGATATAATAACGGACATGTATATGCAATGTGCATTACTTTGACTCATAAAAGAGTGAGATTCATTATGGATCAACAACCTCTATGAATTGGGTAATAACATTGTATGTATGATGGGCTGTTGATTATAAATGGAATCCATGTCCCGATACATCGGGTTGATGATGTCCTCTTAAGGAGCTCATAAGGATTGTCATGTAAATCCTGCAGGTGGATTATATCCGACATGACAAATAAAGTTGAGCGGTACTACTTAAGGATAAAAGATGTCGAATCAATATAGTTGTCAGTAACTTAATTTGATCGACGGACATACGATATCTTAACATGGGGAGCCAAACGAGCATATAATAAAAGGAGCCCACAAACATAATTTGGGATTAGGGAGGTAGCACAACAATAGCTCATTAGTGGACCGAGCTATTGTTAATGGGCCTGGATTGTGTATTCGGGCTGAACACGGGATATCCAGATCCGTTAGGAGGCCTAACCCTAATTTCTCCTCATGGTCCCTGCCGTAGCCTATATATATCCTCTATTCTCTGGCTGCCAGATTACTGCTCAGAAATCTAAAATTTTCTCTAAATTCGTGATTCACGTAAGGAGAGAAAGAGAGTACTGCCAAGGAGAAGAAAAAGTTGGGAGATCGTCGCCCACACGACGTCCAACTCGAGGAAGGAAAACATGCAGAAGATCTTGGGGTCGTCCGCTCGAGATTGCCAGGAATTACTTATCTCCTTTCCGTCGCAGGTATAATTCGTGAACCCTAGTTTCCGCCTATGAAGGGTTAGAACACGTATTAGATCTGTTTAACTTTCTATCGATCAATACGCACACCAAAGGAAGGGTCCTGGGAATCCCCAGTTCCATCAATTCTCGGAGGATAATCTTTCTTATTGGAGCATAACTCTTTTTCTTTGGTCTAGACAAATTTATTCTCGATACGCGGATTAGACCTACTCAATCTTTAAGTTCAATTGTCAAGCACACTGAGTCATTCTCGAGTCCACCTTCGCGTCAAACCACAAGTCGAAGCAATCAAATTGCCACGCCATGCAAGTTCGATCACCTTCGCTGTATGAATTACCATACCAGTGCTCACACAGAGTGCTCGCCCTAATCGGTGTGACGCATGTGCGAGGCTGGAGTTGCACTCGCATAAGACAAGAACGTCAACGTTGTGGTTGTCGACGAAGCAAATCTAAACATTTTATTTTTCTCTGAGCCAAGATCTCAATTCGATAGTCCGTTCGTCATTCGTTCAACTAGAAAATCCTCGAGCCAAGTCTATCTTTTCCTCGACACATTTCAAAATTCCGAGTATACCATCCATCGAAACAATGACATTTTACATGATCATCGTTCCTCGAATTAGAGTACCCCCGAGTTATCGCACATCAATCTTTGATATACCTTAATACCATCGATGATGTACGTAACCTGACGATCTTTTTTTTCAACGAACTCCGAGTCATGCAACTGATGCTATTGTCCGAATTGGATATACCACAATTCTATTCGATCAAATCCAAGATCATAAGTGCGGTCCTCTAGGTTTCCTCGATCAAGACATACATTTTTATCCATCATTCTGAATCCTGATTCGATATCGTGTTTCTAACTCGCGTTGTGCATTCACAAGTTGTCCAAACGACATCTCGTTCGGGACATACGAAGTCACGGCCAACTAAGCGTGACGCGTTCTAAGGCTTTGCGCGATCGCATCGCCTCGCCGACATACTCGTGTTACTTCTAATCCTCAATTTTCACTCGAATGATTTTCGACCATATACCACTCAGGATTCGAGCTATCCGATTTAATCCACAATCACGATCGTATTATTCGCTAAAACATCCTTCAGATTCGTTCGACGAATCTCTAGCGTAATCGCTCACGTCATCTCGACGTACTAAGTTGTTCGCACTATTCCTCAAAATCTAAACCAATCTTCCGTGGCCTAAGCGTTAGTTCGATAGCGTTCCTATCGATATATACCCTAAGTGTATCTCCGTTCCCGACCGAGCGATACTTGATATCGCTTGCAATTCGTTTGCACCATAAAGTCTAGGTGCGCGACACGCGGCACAACTTAGCTAAAAGGTCGTGTGCATAACCATCTCGTACGGACTATACTCTGATTTGGCACGCTCATTTGCTAATGTCGACGTAGGACTATTTAGGCACGTACGCGACTTGCTAACTTTAGCATGTGTTTTCTATCAACTCAAGTTTGATATCGTTCGGCACAAAGGCCATCGCCTACCGATGCGTTCGATTGAACACTTGTACGAGCTTTTAAAAATATTTAGACTTATTATATGGACATGCCGTAGGACATTTGAGAGAGGGTGCACACATCTTTATCATTGACGAGCTTTCAAAATTGAGAGATTCGACTTGATGTCCAAGGACGTAAATTCGTGCTCTGATACCATTATGTCACTCCCCGCTCCCGTAGGAGCGATCGACCTCGCTAAGGCATGATTCCGTACGAGGCTAGATTGCGCTCATGCAAGGCAATTTCATAACGGCCGATAACATTGGCTGCGACGGGGTTGTCGCACAGAAGTCCCAAGCAGAAACATTGAACATGCAGCAGAATTTAGAAGGAAAACACAAGTTATTCAAAAGTTCTCTTTATTGATATTGAACAATAAGATTACAATAGGGCGCAAGGCCATGATTACAAGTTATCAAGCTTACTTTTCTCTCATTTTACAAGTCACTCTGCTCTCTCTCATCTCTCGATACAATGCTTGAGCCAGCGGACGCTTTAGAAGGCAACGTCCATACATTATGTCCCGTATAAGTCTTGACTTCATGCGGCCGCACGCTTCGAATCGCCAAGGAACTCCGTGCCTCGACGCATCCAAGCGAGCTCTACGACACGAGCTTCTACCTATGCCTGCATATAAAAACTATGTGGGTGTCAGTACTCAACTGTACTGGTGGAGTGAGCTCATCGCCCACCCATACAAAACTGACACATTCAATTAGTTTTTGCATCTTAATCCCTTTTTGATTGTCTTGATAGTCTTGCCTTAGGATCAATTTTAAGACAACGACACATTGGCCTATACTAGGTAACGCAATGACGGGGTCGTGTCATACTTTATTCGTAACTTCAATATATTCGAGGTAGTGCCTCATCGAGTAGAAACTTATGCAACTCGATCGTGCAAGACTTCTACTTGTTCTATGTTCCTCTAGTCCATTCTCGTGCCAATGACGTCACGGGGACGACTCGTGCTGGTTGTGCCAGTAGACTTGATCGTACCAAAAGATCGAGGTCGTGCCTTCCAAGGATCAACCCGACTTAACCAACTTGCCTTACGGCCTTCCTGACTTAACTCGAGATGACGCCACATTCATGCCGAATCACGTGTCCTTACTGTAGCCAACTCTTAGGCTCCAGAATGATGATGCCACCGTGCACACCTAACTCGTGCCGACTCAAGGTTAGTCCTTGCGATAAGCGTAACTTGATAACCCAACTCGTAACCTGCTAGTACTCAACGCAATCCAAAGGCATACACGCGGATAGCCGCTTTTGCCGACACATCTATATGAGTGGTCATTAGCAATGTCAAGCTATCCTGGATCTTTTCATACGGTGACCATTCACGTGGTGAGGTACGAGCTCCCACCGAATGACCCGCAGCCTATATTATAATGGTTCACTTCAATCGAGTCGTACTGTCGATGAAGGCCGTATAATATCTGCAATTCCTTCTAGGCCGACACGAACCCGACGCCCCGGGATTGCTCAAGGAATTTTGCCCTTGCACACAAGTTGTCCAATGACCATACAAGACTCAATTCGATCTACCAAGTCCTTCCTTATTCATGACCATGCTTTCCAACTTTCTATCGAGACTCCCAAGTAACGGGACCGATCTCGCGTACTTCCTTATTGAGACTCCCAAGTAGCAGGACTGATCTTGTGCGCTTCCTTATCGAGACTTATCGAGACTCCCAAGTAGCGGGACCGATCTCGTGTGCTTCCTTATCAAGACTTAACGAGACTCCCAAGTAGCGGGACCGATCTCGTGTGTTCCTTATCGAGACTTAACGAGACTCCCAAGTAGCGGGACCGATCTCGTGAATGAGACTTATCGAGACTTCCAAGTAGCGAGACCGATCTCGACGACAACCAGTCGCGTGGACTTCCTTTATTCGTGGCATGCTTTTCACTAAATCAACCGTGGCTCGTGCCTTGGACAGACCTTGTTCTCTAGGCGACGCTATCGCTCAAGTCACATACTCTATATGATGAGCCTTGTTCTCGAAGGGCTACGCGACTTAACAACCGCAGATAGAGCGGGACAGTGCTATAGGCTTGATTGTTTCATTGCTCGTTTATTAACTGTTTAGTGAGTCAGGACAGAAAAAATTCTAGATAGACATATAAATAAACTAGTATTGTTATTGAATGATAGCTAAGTTATACACCTCAGTATGGGTTAGTCGTACCAAAATTGAATGATAGCCATCTAATAGCACAGCCATTTACATGTCATAAAGTATTTCAAACACACTGTATGTTTATTGTATATGTTCATTGCTAGTTGTCTTATTCATCTATGTTCTTGTTAGTGCTTGTACCTATTTATCGTTTTCAGTTCATCTACATATTTCTTTATCGTTCCACTACATCTCTATTATTTAGCTTAATTTATATTAAGTTACGTTATGCAATAGGGTTGTACTTTGCTCCTTTTTTGACCGGATCGTTGCAGGTGACTTGGCATACTTCCTACTCTTACGCTATGGACTATATGGGGAAGATAGAGATCGTAGAGGTCAACTTTAGAGTCTAGATAGATTAGACACTTCTTGTATTTATTTATTTAGCAAGTTTTATATTGTTGGATTTGTAAATAAAATAATTTTTGTGAATGAGCAATTAGATATAACTTTCTTGTATTTGGGATTGACATTGAGACCTAGACAGCGTACTACCGTCGATGATGCGCATAGGCTGGACTTGGCTACGAACTCGAATCCAAAAAGCTGGTGCGGATCGTGACAAGTTTTTTTGGTGGCCGATACAGGTTTGATTTTGCAAAAAATTACAAACTCGTGGTAGTACCTATATTAGTCATACTACTACGAGCCTGCGATTAGGAAGTGCTCATTCACAATTAGAATTGATTTGATTTTAGTAGAATGGCTAGGACTAGGTATTAGTCATACCTTGAAACTAAGTCAATCAACATATAGCTTTCGTCTTATTTATCACCCTTGTTTCAATCAACATATAGCTTTTGTCTTATTTATATAGCCACGACGCAACTTGGAGAAAGGTATACCTTGAAACTAAATCAATCAACATATAGCTGTTGTATTATTTATCACCTTTGTTTCAATCAACATATAGCTTTTGTCTTATTTATCACCCTTGTTTCAATCAGCATATAGCTTTTGTCTTATTTATATAGCCACGACGCGACTTGGAGAAAGGTATACCTTGAAACTAAGTCAATCAACATTAAGGGTGTACATCAGTCGGTGGTCGACCTATTCAGTCACAACTGAAGTCGAACCGAAGTTAATCGGCTTGAAAATAATCACAACCGAACCAAACTAACCAATTGGTCGGTTCGGTTTTGAAATCGAACAACTTGGTTCGGTTTGGATCGATTCGGTTGATCGTTTTTTATCAGACAAAAAAATTTAAGTATATAAAAGTGTTTTATAAAATAAATTCACAAAAATATAAATTCTAACCAAGTACTTTGGCGTGGTGGCTTGGTATGAGCTTCAGCATAGATTTATCAGCCTCAAGCAGGCTGGTAGGACGGTAGATGGCTATGTAGCGGAGTGCAGATTGAGTCGGTTTGCACCGGCGATGGTAGCTATAGAGCCAGAGAAGGCTATGAGGTTCCAGCAGGGACTTCACTTAGAGATTATGCAGCTGGTCGAGAGGCACAACTACCAGACATTCGATGCAGTATTGATGGCGGCTCGGAGGCACGAACTTACTATTCAAAGGTTATCAGCAAGGACTGGAGGCCAGAAGAGGTCTCATACGCAAAGTGCGGGAGGAGGAGGAGCAGTATCCTGGACGTCAGCACCAGCGCCTGGCGTTCATATTCGTGATACAACACAGGTCACGACAGTTGTGACTATACCAGTTCGACAGCAGCAACCGAGGCACCAACAACGTCAAGAGGCACTAATGGGTTGCACTTATTGTAGTAAGGGAGGGCACACTCGAAAAATGTGTCGTTCAGCGAATAGGCAGTGCTTGAGGTATGGAGGTTCAGACCACCGTGCAGCTACTTGTCCACAGATACATAGGCCATGAGGGTCAGCTCAACAGTTTCCGGCATTACCAGCTCAAGAGGTAGCACCGTATCAAGGGTCAGCACTAGTAGTAAGGCCATTAGCCCAGCGTCCATTACTGACGCAAGCTCAGATGTACCTACAAGTACAGCATCAGGCAGGATCGCAGAGGCCGCAGCAGCAGGTCTATGGAAGGCAGCAGCATAGGGTTCAGCAGGATCAGAGGTAGGTAGAATTTGTTGTATTTGAGCAGAGGTTGGCCGAAGGCGGTCAGATTGTGGGTAAATTTTCAGTATTATCCATTATAATTCCTTGAGTTCTATATTCGAAGTATGAAAGCGACTTTCTCGTCTCACTCATCTGCTCTTGTATCAGGTGATACGTGATATTCATCATGTGTCTTGATTACGAGAGTACGTCCTGGGCAGAGTCTCGTTCTTGATTAAGTCATTGGTACCGACTTATCTCAAGCGTTGACCCTTGTCCACTTTGGGAGTCAGCGTAGGACCTCGAGGACAAATTCCTACCCAACTGACTCGGGAGGCATGTTTTATTCGTATGTCTCCGATCGCTTTCCTTCTAGCGTATGATTATTGTTTGTGCTTTTACTTAATTGTTCTTTCTTTCGTAATCTGTTCATGTGCCATATGTTGTTTGATAATTGTGATTCATATATGTCTTGAGTGTATTTCGTGATCTGAGAGCGCGCTCGACTAGCCTTATCGAAATTCCGAGGACGAAATTTTTCTAAGGAGGGTAGAGATGTTACTCCCCATTCCCGGAATACGTAATTTTTTGATTTTTCTGTACACAGTGGGTACACTCCAAATTATTCTAATTATTAAGTTTGGAGTGTCTCCTTGATATTGGTACACAATGGTGTACACTCCAAACCATACTCCAAATTAACTTTTTCCTTTCCCTCCCTATTTTCTCTCTTCATTTTCGTATGGGTCAATGCTCAAATAAATGAAAAGTCCCTTTTGGTGGGCCCGTAAATGACTATAGAGGAGCTAATGGACCTTGGACCTTGAAACTAAGTCAATCAACATGTAGCATTTGTGTTATTTATGACCCTTGTTTCAAATATAGCAACATATAACTTTTGTCTTATTTATCACCCTTGTTTCAATATTACGATCAGAGAGGTTATGGGATTTTGTTCTAACTAGCAAAGAATATGTTTATGAAATTTGGTTTCAATTCATTTGTTTTGCACTTCATTACAATCTCAGCAGCCCTACCATATACTTGGCAGGTCATGTCTGTAATACAATTTGTCTTCTTCAAAAAAAATATACACATATATATATATATATATATATATATATACATATATATATATATATATATATATATATCCTTACTTAGCAGTTTGGTATAGCATACATGGAATCATACTGATGATCTCCGGCCCGGCCGCTCAAATATAGTACTAAAAAAAAGAGAGCCTAATATCTTCCCCAATTAAGTACAAACCTGAGCTTGATCCAATATAGAGCTAGACATGCACCGGGGTGGCATTAGGAGAGGGTGGAGCTGCTGCAATCGCTCGGCTTCCCCTCTCGGACCGGCTGTTCTCTGCAAACTTCATGCTTGCCTGGTTCAGCCCCATCTCCTTCTCCTCCTCCGTCCACTCGGAGCCGTAGTAGGTCTCTTCGGTCGCATTCCCGGATGCCGGCAAGAACATGCTCCCCCACTGCGGAAAGTGTACAAGAGTCACAGGCAGCGTGCAAACCATGATCATAACTCCCATCAGCGAGAGCCCGGTCCCTGCGGAGTACTTTGAACTAGTGAAGAAGAGCAGCTGCGTCAGGCCGGCACCCAAGTTCCCTCCGGCTCCGGTCATCCCGGACACGATCCCGAGCGACCTGCGCGAGATGAAGGGGATGACCCCGAAGGTTGCCCCGCATGCGGCCTGCGCGCAGATGGAGAAGCAGACCATAGCGAAGATGGAGACGGGCAGGGACGTCGCGCGCCCGAGCCAGACGCAGAAGACTCCTCCGAGGGTCTGGAGGCCCCACACGGTCCACAGGCGGGCACGCATTCCGAAGCGGCGGGTGCCGAGGTCGGAGATGAAGCCGCCGAAGGGACGTGCGACGAAGTTGGCCATGCCGAAGGAGGCGGCGATGAAGCCGGAGGTGCGGAGGTTGAGGCCGAAGTGGTCGTAGTAGTACTCGTGGATGACGTTGTCGGTGGTGAGCTCGACGCCCATGGAGTAGCCGTAGAGGAGGACGAAGATCCAGGTCCGGTAGTTGGTCATCGCATTGGCTAGCACCTTGGAGAACTTGTCCGCGCTCGCGTCTCCCTTGTTCTTGAGGCTCCCCAGGTTCCCGTCGGGCAAGTCCTGGCCCAAAGTCAGCACCAGTATCCCCATCACCAGATGCATCACCCCGGGCACGAAGAAGGAGATCCTCCACGCGAAGAAGGGGGTGGCCCCGCACTTTGCGATGGCGTCGAAGACGAGCGGCATGAGCAGCTGGGTCGCCCCTCCCCCCATGTTCCCCCAGCCGGCGGCGGTCCCGTTAGCCAGGCCTATGATCTTGCTGGTGAACATGGTGCTCATCCAGTACTGGCAGGAGACGAAGGTGGCGAGGGAGAAGCCGATCATGAACCTGACGGTGATGTATCCGGCCGCGTCGGTGACGAGGGACATGCAGAAGACGGTGGGGGCGGCGAGCATGACGAGGAAGGCGCAGGCGTAGCGGGGGCCGAGGAGGTCGCAGGCGGCGCCCATGAGGAGACGGGAGAGGATGCTGCCGGAGACGGAGGCGACCCCCGCGTTGCCGATGTCGGCCTTGGTGAGGTTGAGGTTGTCGCGTATGATGGGGATGAGGGGGGCGGCAGCGAAGGTGGAGACGAAGCAGGTGAAGAAGGAGGCCCAGGAGAGGTGGAAGGTGAGCATGTGGGGCTTGGCCAAGGAGAGGAGCTTTATGGACTTGGCCTTGTGCTCCGAGTCCACCGGGAGGTCGAACTTGGAAGTATCTTCCAGCTTGTTGCCTCCTTCTTCTCCTTGTGCTGCAGGTCCATCAATATTCATTCTCTCCATATATACCTATGTATGTATACACCACAGGAGCAGAAGAGGAGTTTGGACTTTGGAGGGAGCAAAGTTTGAAATGCTAGCTGTTGGGATTGAGAAAACAAGAACTGGAGGGAGGAGTACTTATAGTAAGTATAGTTGAATATATACATATGATAATTAATCATGTTGGTGGGAGGGGCCATGGAGATCGAGTCCAAGAACCTTGGCGCCGCATCACTAATGTGTCCTATGGACCTACCGTACCATTAGGAAGGAGGAGGACCCCAACCCCATGGATGTTTCCAAGGATCACATTGCGCGCATGATTGCAACACCTACCACCTGGTCAATGATCGCCAGTACTGTCTCTCCTATTTATACATTTACAGCTAGCTAGTTTGTGATATATTAATCATTTCTATTCTATACACTGATATATCGATCATTAGCAATTCAATAAATTCAAGATTCTAATTACTAAGAATCATCACTTGTTTGTTGCAGCCCTAACTAAATAATTACTATATAATTAATACATGCACTCTCTGTCGACCTGTTCCCTGGCGTAGCAAATATTATGGACGCCTCTACCAAGTCAATCCTTCCCCCTTTCACATCCTCAATATTTTGATGGAGTAAACTAATCAAGAGCCAGTACTTACCAATGGACTGACTTTCTCATTTGTTGTCAATATCTGAGCTAGTACTGACGAGGATCCCGAGTCTGTATATATACACTATTTTACATACTTCGGACGTTTGACATAATGCAAAGCTTCTTCATTTTAAGTGTTTTCTAATTAATTGCCTATGACTAGCTAAAAGAAGATTAGATCAGACATTCATAATTCATTAGCTAAATAAGTGTTGACATTTTGTGTAAGATATTAGCCTCTCCCTTGAAAGTTTCCTTATTCTCTTTGTAAGATGTAATAGGTGGACGATTTATTAATAAAGAGGGATTACATATACATATGGGAGGGGACTAACCTCCTTATTCTCTATCTGATGTGAGACTAAACAACTTAACATAACTCATACCAATACTCAATACGTTCCCTCAAGCTGGAGCATAGATGTCAATCATGTCCAGCTTCTTACAAAGAAACTGAACCCGATGGCCTAAAAGAGACTTCCTAAATATATCATCAATCTGATCGCCGGTACTCACATGGTGAAACTTTATCATCCTCTTTTGGTACTCATCATGGACGAAGTGGATGTCAATCTCAATTTGCTTTGTCCTTTCATACAATACATGATTTATAGTAATATGGATAGCAGACTGGTTATCACACCACATACCTGTTGTTTTCGATCATGTTTCTTCTCCAAACTCTTGTGGAAGATGATCAAAATATAATACCTCAGTTGTACCATGAGCAATCGCTACCAAAATACAGCAAAATAGCGACCGAAAATTAGCGACGAAAATTTTCTGTCGGCTTTCGCGACGTCTTTGTGGCAGCTAGCCGACGCATTTCCGACGACAGGCCATTACATTTTTTATTTTATTTTTAGGGGGAGGAATGGTCGCACATCCGACGCTAGGGCGTTGGAGATATAGCGACGGATAACCAGCCGTCGCTATGCAGTCGACTACTTGGCAGGAATTGTGTTGAGAATTGGCGGAACAATTCTCCGACTACGTACCGACGGATATTCAGTAGGCAAGTATCAAATATAGCGACTAACTGGCGACGGACGACAGTTGGTCGCGAGTCCGTCGCTAAATATATGTTCCAGACTTAAAACGAAACGGCGGGGGGAACTTTTTTCTCCCCAAATTCACTCTCTCTTCTCTCTCTCTCTCTCTCTCTCACCCGCGGCTTCGGTGATCGGCGTCGGCGTCCTCTCCTCTCTCTCTCCGAAGGTAATCCCCTCTCTCTCGATCTCTCTCTCTCTCTCTATCTCTCGCGGTGTCGTAGGGGCAGCGGGGGCGGCGAGCTTGGGGCGGGAGCGTCGGGGGCTGGGCGGCGGGCTTGGGGCAGGGGGCTTTGGTCGGGGGCTGGACGGCGGGCTTGGGGCGGGGGCTTCGATCGGGGGCTGGGCGGCGGGCTTGGGGCGGGGGCTGGGCGGCTGGCTTAGGGTGGGGGCGTCGGGGGCTGGGCGGCGGGCTTGGGGCGGCGGGCTTTGGTCGGAGGCGGGGCGGTGGGCTTGGGGCGGGGCGACGGGCTTGGGGCGGGGGCGTCGGGGGCTCGGCGGCTGGCTTGGTGCGGGGGCGTAGGGGGCTGGGCGGCGGGCTTGGGCGGGGGCGTCGATCGGGGGCTGGGCGGCGGGCTTGGGGCGGGGGCGTCGGGGGCTGGGCGGCTGGCTTGGGGCGGGGGCGTCGGGGGCTGGGCGGCGGGCTTTGGTCGGGGCGGGGCGGCGGGCTTGGGGCGGGGGCGTCGTGGGCTGGGTGGCTGGCTTGGTGCGGGGGCATCGTGGGCTGGGCGGCGGGCTTTGGTCGGGGGGCTGGACGGCGGGCTTGGTCGGGGGCGACGGGGGTCTTTGCTTCTCAAATTCATCTGAGTTTATATATTGGCTAAATAATGTGTTATCCATATTGGGTGTTATCCATTAGTTTGGTGGTGTTTGGATTAGTAAATGTGAATATGGGGTTTGGGTTCATGGTGTATATGTTCATTGTCTCATGGTGTATCCGTTGTGTGCTTCTATATAGATGTATATATCTATACATCTAACTGTGATATACATATGTGTATGTGACAATCTCAGTTAGCGACGGACTAGTGACCGGTTAGCGACGGATATTTTCAGCTCTATTTGCATTAATCTACGGTACGACATGGTGATCAGGACATAGTCCCTGCAGCCATTCGACTGGGGATGCAAAAATTATGTAGTCATAGATAAAGTTGACTGTCCTCCGACCCTCATCCCTCGGCAATGATGATACGACAACCTATCACTATGTCTTATATAGTAGTAGATGATGTCTTAGTATTGCATTATGTGAGTTCATCTTGATTCTGTTATATCCTTCAGATACTAGATACGATAAGAACATATACTACACGATATGTATACAGAATATAGATGATTCACACTAATGTATGCTAGAACGAATTTTGGGTTGTATTCTGAGCCATCCGTTCTCACACTTAAAACACATAGAAATTAGTAGTGTGAGAGCCGGAGAGAGTGAGAGCACCGGAAGGGGGAGGAGAGAGAGAGAGAGAGTAAAATGGTACGACATGGTGAAGTAGTACTGTATTTTGGCTCCAGTTCCAGCTCCATTTGCATTAATCTACTATACGACATGGTGATCAGGACATAGTCCCGGCAGCCATTCGACTGGCGAGACAGAAACTATGTAGCCGTAGATAAACTTGACTGTCCTCCGACCCTCATCCCTCGGCAATGATGATACGATAACCTATCACTATATCTTATATAGTAGTAGATGATGTCTTAATATTATATTATGTGAGTTCATCTTGATTCTGTTACATTCTTCAGATACTAGATACGATAAGAACATATACTACACCATATATACAGAACATAGATGATTCACACTAATGTATGCTAGAATGAATCTTGGGTTGTGTTCTGAGCCATCCGTTCTCACACTTGGCAAAAAATCAATTTTTTTGTACTTTATCTGCTTTCAAAAATGTACTCAAATTACATGATGGTTCCTTTAGTTAGCTTGCTTATGTTACAATTATATGATTTGTGAATATCGATCTTACCAGATGGCACCCATGACCCGAGGAGCGGCACGTCGTTTGAGGGAAACAGTAAATGCTGAGGTGGCTCCTCCTACAGTTAACGAGGAAGTGGCACCGGTAGCTAGTGAGACCGGGAGTTCTATTCATCCAGCACCGGTAGCTAGTGAGACCGGGAGTTCGATTCATGCAACACTTGCAAGGGACTACATCCATCCAAACGCTGTCGATCCTACTTTTTCGAGGTGGTTGCGTGATCGTATCACTGAGCATTTTGCATGAGTTGCGTGGTTCTCATTAGCTATATTTGTATTAGATTATTTGTATTGGGTTGTTTTTGTATTAGACTATTTGTATTAGACTATATATATGAATTAATACTGTGTTAATCTCTGGATTATATTGGACTACGACATGGTGATCAGGACATAGTCCCTACAGCCATTCGACTGGCGAGGCCAAAACTATGTATCCGTAGATGAAGTTGACTGTCCTATGACCCTCATCCCTCGGCAATGATGATACGACAACCAACCAGAGAGGATACTCTAAGAGATTCATCTGAGTAGGACGTATACTCTGAGAGATCACCTTTACAAGAATGATATCAGTAGTAGGATTGAGTGTTGGAGGAGATATTATCAGAGTATACGTCCTACTCAGATGGGTCTCTCACCGTTACTTTTTTTTTCTGACAGCATGGTGGATGTGCTCCGTCAACAGATTCTTGCTCCGAGCCAAAATTTTGTCCCGGAGCTCAAGTGGACATCCTTCATATAGAGCTCGAGTGAGAGGTTCCTGACAGCATGGTGGTCTCCTTTATCAAAGTATCCGTGCTCATCCCACATTGGTTGTGGGACGAGCACGAATACTTTAACAAAGGAGACCACCATGCTGTCAGGAACCTCTCACTCGAGCTCTACACGAAGGATGTCCACTTAAGCTCCAGGGCAAAGTTTTAGCTCGGATCAAGAATCTGTTGGTGGAGCACGTCCACCATGCTGTATACTCTGATAATATCTCCTCCAACACTCAATCCCACTACTGATATCATTCTTGTAAAGGTGATCTCTCAGAGTATACGTCCTACTCAGATGGATCTCTCAGAGTATCCTCTCCGGTTGGTTTGTGTTCTGAGCCATCCGTTCTCACACTTAAAATACATATGAATTAGAACTGCGATTTATATTTTCGGCGAACCCAGGGATTTGATTCTGTATTTTGTATTTTGGTTTCTGTATTTTGGCTCCAGCTCTATTTTCATTAATCTACGGTACGACATGGTGATCAGGACATAGTCCCTGCAGTCATTCGACTGACAAGGCAGAAACTATGTAGCCGTAGATAAAGTTGACTGTCCTCCGACCCTCATCCTTCGACAATGATGATACGAAAACTTATCACTATATCTTATATAGTAGTAGATGATGTCTTATTATTATATTATGTGAGTTCATCTTGATTCTGTTACATTCTTCAGATACTAGATACGATAAGAACATATACTACACCATATGTACAGAACATAGATGATTCATACTAATGTATGCTAGAATGAATCTTGGGTTGTGTTCTGAGCCATCCGTTCTCACACTTGGAGATACATCGAATTATAACGACGGATATTAGGTTACTCTTCAGGATAATTGATGTCTATTTTATATTAATTTGGTTTGGTCTATATGATTCTTGGATAATTGGTGTGCATTAAATTCGTATGCATTAAATTCGTATGTGCATATTTGGTCTATGTGATTCTTGGATAATTGGTGTGCATTATATATTTGATCTATGTGATTGTTGGATCGTATATATTGGTTTGGTTTATGCATATTTTTGTGAACAAGGAAAGTGCTGCAATTTTTTTCCTAAAAAATCTCAGTTAGCGACGGACTAGTGACGGGTTAGCAACAGATATTTCCAGCTCCATTTGCATTAATCTACGGTACGACATTGTGATCAGAACATAGTCCCTGCAGCCATTCGACTGGCGAGGCAGAAACTATGTAGCCGTAGAAAATCATGACATGTTAGTCTTCCGACACCACGGTAACATGGTTGTCACATTAAGGGTCTTTGACAAGGTGATATGTTGTGAAAAGATATATCCTTATAGTTCTCCTACGGATGTTGAAAAAAATTATGACATGTTAGTCTTCCGACACCGCGGTAATATGGTTGTCACATTAAGGGTCTTTGACAAGATGATATATTGTGAAAAGATATATCCTTATAGTTCTCCTACGGATGTTGAAGAAAACTTCTGTACTTCCTTCGGGGCATGCTGCCGGCTGTGCTACTTCCCCCTCCTCTTTCTGTCCACTTCTTCTCCTCCGACTCTACACTCGAGGAGGCGTCGGTGCGTGTCGACATAGCTCTTTTGCCGGCTTTGTGCTATCTTCAATCTCTCCCGTATTAACTTGACCTTCTGTACGGTCTGCTCCACCAGCTCCGGACCAAGTATTTACCGTTCCCCAACTTCATCCCAGCAAATGGGCGATCTGCACTTTCGACCGTACAAAGCTTCATACGGTGCCATTTGGATGCTGGACTGATAGTTGTTGTTGTATGCAAACTCTGTAACCCCTAAATTTTGGGCTTATTTTTTTTAATTTTATAAATCAATTATTTTGAACAGATAGTATTATTTGATTATTATTTGATTATTATTTGATTTAATGCTCTTTACCGTGGCTTGGAATTCTAGAGCATCAGGGATGCCAGTCTCTGGAAACTTCCTTCTTGGAGTTTGTAGTAGACGAGATTATCTTTATTTTGATATATCGTGTCCCACTCGAACTTATTCCCTTGTATCCTTTTTGCTTCGCGCAAGTTCGGGTCAATATTAGACCATTTAATTATTAATTGAATTCCCACTCTTTTCCTTGATCATCATATGCGCGTTACCGTGA
Organism: Iris pallida; assembly: GCA_029216955.1. Classification (NCBI taxonomy): domain Eukaryota; kingdom Viridiplantae; phylum Streptophyta; class Magnoliopsida; order Asparagales; family Iridaceae; genus Iris; species Iris pallida. The sequence goes on from JANAVB010003200.1 coordinate 22,487,068, forward strand.
CTTTTAATTTAGGAGCACCAGATCTGTCATTTTCTTGAAACCAACTTGTCATGCCTGATCTACTCGAGACGCTCTTCACCCATGACCTTTGTGTCCCACTCAGACACACCCTCTTGTGCTCCATTTCCTTCGTACAACTTTCGGTTCAATTTAGGCCAATTAATTATCTGTCGTAAAACCTGACTTAAATTCCAATTTAATTTCCGGGCCCGACGTCGGTCCAATCCAGTCGACCCAAAATATGGCCCTGGCCTGTTTTGAGCCTACTATACACGTGCCACTTGCGTGCCACCGATCTGACCTCCCTTGTGGTCCTATTCCGTCCGTGATTTTAATTGGTTTAAATTATAAATTAATTAAATCTTGGCTTCGACTTTGTCCAAACTTGGCCCCACTCCAACCCAGTTTAGTGTGGGCCCTATCCCGACTGCCCATACACCCTACTGGTGTTTTCCCATTTTTGCCTACTCGAAAATATAATTCTTTTATTTTATAAAATATCTCTACCTCTCTTATATATATATATATATATATATATATATATATATATATATATATATATATATATATATATATATATATATATATATATAATGTAACTCTCTTTTCTCTCTCCTTCTAATAACACCTACACACAAGTCACTCTCTCTCCTCTCCCCATGGCAGCAGACCTATCCCTCTCTTTATATATTTTCTCTATTTATACTTTCTCTCTACTCTCTCTCTAATAATAATATCTATCACTCATTCTATATATAGTATATATATATACACAAATATCTCTCTCCCTTTACACCTACACTCTCCCCCTCACTCCCCATACCAGCTCACAACCCCCCTGCTGTACACGAACACCCCCCTCTCTCTCTACTAATATATCTCTCTCTCACTCTCTTTTATACACCCACACACACAAACTTCACTCTCTCCCTCTCTCAACAAACACACACACACACTCCACCCTCACCCCACCATGCCGACAACCAATGGCTTGGCCGACCCCCTCCCGAGCGCCACCATCGGCCACCTCCATGGCCGAACTCCTCCTCCTCCTCCTCCTTTTTCTTCACTTCACCACCACCATCACCATTGTCATCACCTACACCACCAAAACCATCATCCCACTCCACCTCCTCCACCCTTGCCGACCGGCCATGGCCACCACCGCCGCGTCGTCGCCGCCCCGCCGACGCACCATCGTGCCAGGCTAACGCCGCCGACGAGGCAGCCCGCAGCAGCAGCGTGCAGCGCAGCTGCAGCAAGAAACAGCGCGGCAGCAGCAGCCGCACGTGGCCGCGTGCCGCCGCCGCATGGCCGACCGCCGCCGCCAGCAAGCCACCCTCCATGGCCGGGCGCACACCCCCGCACTCTTCCATGGCGGCCAACGTCCTCCGGGACGCGCCGTCTAGGCGTTTTCAACGTTTTTCTCGGAGTTCCGTCGACGCGCGCGCAGAGAAGTTTCAGAAATTGTGTTTCGGGACAGCGACTTCGTACATGTTTTTCGGAAGATCCGACCGTTGGATCGGCAATTTCTTCGCTCCATCTCAATCTCGGTATATACCCCTTCATCCCTCTCAAATTTCACCCGTTAATTTCGTCGTTTGATAGATCAAAACCGGCCACCAAGTTGACACTTTAAATTGTATTATTTTTGGACAGTTTTGTGGAGCCGACTTCGTCGACTCGTATCTCTTCCGTCGCATCTCTGGTTGGCGCGCTACCAGTTCCTGTGCGAAGCTGGTATAACCCTCTTCCTGCCCCCTTTAGATTTCATTTCAGTTTGAGCTTGTTAGGTCGGTCGAATTCGACGCCAAAGTTGGCCGTTCGAATTCTTAGTATTGCACTTGTAAAATTCCATTTTTGAACCCGGGACTCCGGATTCAATTTCTGACACCACCAGTAGACTCGTGGCGTCGTTCTGGTATGTTTTCATATAAAGTTTGCTTGATTTGGAGAACGTGGGCCCTGGCACGCATTTCGGTGCAAAGCGGGTCCCACTTTCTGAGTCAACGTGACTTTTTTGACGCCGGCTCATCGGAATCCAATTCTGGATATACCGTTGAGTTCGTATTGTCATTCTGGACTCGTTGACATATAATTTGCTAGGTTTTAGTGGACATTGGTTTTGGCACGCATTTCGGTGCAAGTCGGATACCAATATCCGGGTCAACGTGTCATTTTGAGTTCGGCTCATCGGAATCCAATTCTGGATATACCGTTGAGTTCGTATCGTCATTCTGGACTCGTTGACATATAATTTGCTGAGTTTTGAGGACATTGGCTCCGACACGCTTTTTCGTGTAAATCGGTTTCCAATGTCCAGGTCAACGGACCAATTTGAGATCGGGTCAACGGAATCCAATTCTGGATATACCGTTGGGTTCGTATCGTCATTCTGGATTTGTGGACATATAATTTGTTAGGTTTTGTGCACTTTTATTTCGACACATTTTTCGATACAAAGTGTGTCCAACGGCGGACATCATTTTGGTCCGAAATTACCATTTTGCCCCTGTGTCCAAATTAGACTTTTAGACAGGCTATCCTAGCTGATTTGACCATTCTGGACACGTTGGTGATGTTAGTTTCATCATCCGACAATATCTGTAGATTTTTTTCCCTTTTTGTGTCACCCTATTATTATAATGTTTTCTCCTTTTGGTTGTTTTAGAGACCCGTCGATTTCAGTGATTTCTAAATCACTGAAATTCATAAGTTGACCTTGTAGAGGTTTATAGAGACTAGCTTGACCATGGTTGACTACTTTGACTAGATGTCGAAGTAGAGTCAACAGTTGACCTAGGTTTGATCAGACTTGACCAACGTTGACTTTTTGACCAAAGTCAACTGTAGGTCAACCATTGACCAATTTAACCTAGATTAGACTTAGGATTGACCAGAGTTGACCAGTTGACCAAAGTCAACTGTACGTCAACCTTGACCAGTTTGTCTTAGTTTGACCTAGATGTTAGTATATCTTTTGACCCTGATCAGCTCTTGTATTATTTCATCTTTAGGTCTGTGGCTTTACTCTGAACCCTGATTTATATTGATAGCAGGACCCCAGGCGAGTACATTCTCTGATAACTTATTCCCAATTTATGATAACTGTTATGATTCATGTACTTAGTGTTGATATGCTTATACCTGACACATGGTTCGCACGGATTGGTATTCTTGGATCCCGACGAGAGATGTTTCTCCTTCTTAGGTTGGGATGTATTGTGCAAGCTCCCTTGTAGCTCTTGCTCAATATATGGTCACTGATTCTAGAGAAGGTTCGCGACCTTCTCATTAGAATCCCGTGCAGTGACGTGTCCTGTTTGGATCCATTCTACCAGTTGGGTAGGGGGAGTAGTAGCGTATGCCTGTGATCATATCCCCTTGCATTCTTGAACAGTGTGAGTCATATACCGCACTTATGACTTGCCAGGCCGATTCTTGACAGTTACCCAAGCCGATCACAAGTTGAAACTGCTACTCACACACATTGGATATATGGCTTACCTTGATTTGTGTACATACCCTGATTTAGTTCTACTTTCTTGTTCTAGCTCTAGCTCTACAGCTTACCATGCCATGATACATATATGTACACTCCATGATTTCATTGTGTATGCTCTATTTACAGTCTTATAGCTTTTATTCTATCTTGAGATCTGTTATGAGATATATGTACTCGTTCCATCCTGACCGGATATGTTGACAAATTTTAGGAGTAGTTGTGCCCTCATTATTGGACTTCATGATGTTGCTAGCTGAGGTGGATCTCACTATTCTTCTATGGGATTTGCTTGGTAGTTATCCTTAGTTAGTCTTGTTGTTCCTTCTTTATCTTTCATGTCTTATGATTATTGTAGAATTCTAGTTGTTCTAGTGATATTGTTATTAATTCTTGTCTTATCTTCCTTAGTTTTCGTGATGTGACATGAGTACATTTCTAGTTATGGATTCTTAGATGTTGTAGTTAGTATAGTATACTTGACAGCGTTCTACCACCGATACTGCGGCGTAGGCTGGGCGTGGCCCACGTATTCGTACCCGTATATCCGGGTGCGGGTCGTGACAAACTCGGCCAGCGGTAGATGGACGTCCCAACTTGACTTCAAGTCGATTGCACAGAGTCGTAACATTTCTTCAAGGATTTGGTTCATCCGCTCTGTTTGGCCGTCAGTCTGAGGATGATAAGCTGAGCTAAACTTCAACTTGGTCCCCAACGCTGAATGTAGACTACTCCAGAAGCGCGCTAAGAACCGTCCATCCCGATTAGAGACGATAGAAACTGGGATCCCGTGCAGCCGAACTATTTTATCAAGGTATATCTGAGCAAGGCGGTCGACTCTCCAAGTAACTTTGATGGCGATAAAGTACGCTGACTTGGTTAGTCGATCGACGATGACCCAGACGGCGTCGTTTCCCCCGCGACATCCTCGGCAGGCCAACAACGAAGTCCATAGTGATGTGATCCCATTTCCACTCTGGAATGGCGAGGTTCTGCATCTCTCCGCCCGGTCGTTGGTGCTTGGCTTTGACTTACTGACAGGCCATATATTTTGACACAAAGAGCGCTACGTCCCTCTTTATGCCGTACCACCAAAAGACAACGCGGAGGTCTTTATACATCTTTGTGCTGCCAGGATGCAAAAATATTTTGCATAGTGCGCCTCCGAGATTATCTCCTTTCTAAGTTCTGCATCCTCCGAAACGCATAGCCGTCCTTTCACTCGCATCACTCCTGACTCGTCCTATGCAAAGTTGGAAGCTTTCCCTGTCGATATCAGCATTCGCATCTTCTCCAGGTATGGGGTCCTTCTGTGCAGACTTGATCCTCTCCAGTAGGCTCGGTTCCACCCGCAGTTGCGCCAGCTTTACGTCTCTAAAATGAACTCGAAGTTCAATGCCCATTCCTTCCAAGTCACGTAGCAGTCGGTCGTTGATGCATAACGAAGCTAAGTACTTTCGGCTCAGCACGTCCGCTACCACATTTCCCTTGCCCGACGTGTAGTCAATTGATAAGTCATAGTCTTTGATCAGCTCGAGCCATCGCCTCTACCGCAAATTCAATTCTTTCTGGGTGAAGAGATACTTAAGGCTTTTGTGGTCCGTATAAATCCTGCACGCCACGCCATAGAGATAGTGACGCCACAGCTTCAACGCAAACACAATCGCCGTTAATTCTAGGTCGTACGTGGGGTAGTTCTTCTCGAGCGGCTTCAACTGCCGGGAAGCAAAAGATATCACCTTATCCCACTGCATGAGCACACACCCCAAGCCCTGGCCAGAAGCATCACTGAAGATTTGAAATCCCTCTGTCCCTTCAGGAAGTACAAGTATTGGGCCGAAACGAGCCGTTGTTTGAGCTCCTGGAAGGAAGCTTTACAGTCGTCTAACCACTTGAATGCGACTCCTTTCTGGGTGAGGTGAGTCAACGGCGATGCAATCTTCGCGAAGTCCTTCACGAAGCGTCGGTTGTATCCCGCCAAGCCTAGGAAGCTTCAAATTTTGCTAACTGATGCAGGCCGTTTGCAATCAGCAACTGCCTCGACTTTCTTCGGAACGACTGCGATGCCCGTGGCGGAGATGATGTGACCAAGGAATGAGACGCTGTTCAGCCAGAATTCGCACTTGCTCATCTTCACGTACAACTGATTCTCTCGAAGGGTTTGGAGTATCATCCGCAGATGCTCTGCATGTTGCGCTCGATCCTTCGAGTAGACGAGGATGTCGTCGATGAAGACTACTACGAACTTGTAACGAACGGACGGAACACCCGATTCATTAGATCCATGAAGACGGCAGGGACGTTTGTCAGACCGAACGGCATTACCAAAAACTCGTAGTGGCCATAGCGAGTACGGAAGGCAGACTTCGGCATGTCATCTGGCTTGAATTTGAGTTGGTGATAACCCGATCGCAGATCAATCTTCGAAAACACCGTTGCACCTTGGAGCTGGTCGAACAAGTCGTCGATACGGGCAAGGGATATTTGTTCCGGACGGTGGCTTTATTCAATTCCCGATAGTCGATGCAGGGCCGCATCGATCCATCCTTCTTCTTCACAAACAGCACGAGCGCACCCCACGGTAAGACACTCGGATGGATAAACCCTCTGTCGAGTAATTCTTGTAGTTATGCCTTTAGTTCCTTCAGTTCTGCAGGGGCCATTCTGTACGGAGCTTTCGAGATCGGCCGGGTGTCGGGGAATGTGTCGATAGTGAACTCTATTTCTCGATCGGGCGGCATGCCGGGTAGCTCGTTCGGGAACACGTCTGGAAATTCTGCCACAACGTCAGTCTGACCCGCGGTTGCGCCATCCTGTCTCATGTCATGAACGGACGCCAAGTAGCCTTCCCATCCGGAATGCAGCAGCTTCCGAGCCGAGATTGTCGAGATCACCATGCAGGTCGGCGACGCCTCACCACACGAGTAGCAGAATTCAGGCACTCTAGGTATGCAAAATGTGACCTTCTTTTCAGCGCAGTCTATGGTTGTGTTGCACGGACTGAGCCAATACATGCCCAGTATGATGTTGAATCCTTCGTATCTAGAACTATCGCATCAAGATCGATCTTTTTGACCCCTAATACATATGGTTCCTCCCCCGCAGGCTAAGTTTGTGAGTAGTGGCACACCCGAAGGCATACTTACGCTAAGGTCAAGGTCTAACAACATTACAGAAAATTTGTGCTCGACGACGAAGTCCGTCGATATGAAAGTATGTGAAGCGCCTGAATCAAATAACACACGAACAGGTACATTATTGAAACTCAATATACCTGTCACGACAGTGTCGCAAGCGAACGCCTCGTCTCGAGTCAGAGCAAAGACACGCCCCTGAGCATTAGGGCGTCTGTCTTTGTTGTTGAGTTGAGTGGGCTGAGGAGGTCGGGGCGCCTGTCCTCGATTTTCTTGAGGGTTTTGTTGTGGCAGGATGTTGTGTTGTTGTCTTTTTGCCATGCAATTTCGAGCTCGGTGGCCCTTTTCTCCGCAAAAGTAACATCCTCCTTCGCTGACGAAGCACTTGTCGGTGGTGTGTCCAATGGAGCTGCAATTGGTACAGCGGGGTCGTGGATGGTTTCCCTGATAGCCGCCGTGGTTTGGACGCTTTGATGTGTAGTTGTTGCCTCCCGTATAGCTAGGACGTTTGTGATTGGAGTGGCGCACAGCGTCGTCAGTACCGGAAGGATGCAGGTTCTAAAGGCGGGGAGCGTGATTCAGAGCCTCGCCCACGGTCTTATACTCCGGGACCCCGACATATGTACCGATAGAGTGTCGCAGATCCACTTCGAACCGTCGCACACGGCACTCCTCTGTAGGCAGAAACTGACCAGCAAACTTGCACAACTTGTTAAATTCTGTGGCATACTGTTCTACTGTCCGATTCTCTTGCTTCAATTGCATGAATTCATTTTTCTTCGCTTGACGAACGGCTGACGGAAGGTACTGGACTTCAAAAGCTTTACAAAATGTGGCCCAAGAGATCGGCACGGTGGTGTTGTCCGGTCGGATCGCTCGCTTGTGCACTGCCCACCAGTCATGTGCGTTCAACCGTAGTTGAAGTTGTGCACAGGCGACTTGCTTTGATTCTTCAATGCCGAGAAGCTCGAAGTGATCTTCCAGCTCTTCCAACCAGTCGATCACCATGGAATGGCCTTCGGTACCGCTGAAGGAAGTGCGACACACCTTCTTGAATTCTGACACTTCAAAGTTGTACTTTTTTGATGCCGTTGGTTGACGCTCAGGCCCCTCCGTATCGACTTCAATGGATTGAATCGTCGGCACGGTGACAGTAGGCGCATTCGCAGAATTTTCGTTGGCCGCCATTGTCTGGACGATCTGCTGCAGGGTATCCAACTGCTTTTGTTGAAGTTTGGCATGTGCGTCGAAACGAGCTTTGAAGCGAGCTTCGAATTGGGCATGTCATTCCTCTGTCTGTTGATGTCGGTTCTCAGACTGGTTCCGCTGCGCCTCCATCATACGCAGCATCCTTTCGATGGTATCGTTGGAAGGTCCGGCCCGCGAACGATGTGAACTACTAGAGCCGCTAGAAGCGCTCTGTTCTTGCTCGGCCGTGGGTTCCGTCACTTCTGCGATACGAAGGCAAACGCATCAGTCACAAATAATTACGGACTCATTATATGGAATAACTTATCTCATCGATGTGAGGTCAAAGGTTTGGAACTCTAGACGCGAGGCCAAAGGATGTAAAGCCGTGCTCTGATACCATTATGTCACGCCCCGATTCCGTAGAATCGATATTCGTCCCCCGGGCGTGATGCCGTGCGAACCTAAGTTGCGACCGCACAAGGCATAGTCATAAGGTCATCCGAAACACAACATCAAGTTAGAGTATGCAGAGAAATTGATTGACACATTTGAAATAGAAGTAGACTTTTTCATTGATAATAAAACTTCATTTACATTGACTTCATTACATTCATTGCCACGCGGGCTGCAACATGACTCGACTTACAAAACGAACGCCGATGAGATAGTCGTTCCATACATTATATCCCTTTTTACAAGCAAAACATAACACTTTCCACCTGCTATCGAGGGGAGTCGAGTCGTCATCTTCTTTTGGACTGAGTGCGGGATCTTCTTCAAAAGGAATCCAGAAACACAAGCCTTCACACGCGGATGAGGCTTCAAAAGGGTTCACTTCGCCTTGAGCTTTTAGGTGGCACGCCCTTCGTGGTTCGAGGTACCTGCGTGGAGAGCGAGGATCAGTACATTACACTTTGTACTGGTGCGTGGCAAGTTAAGTTCCAAGCCCTCATTTGGTTGATGAGTTTATATGACTTAGTTCATAAATGTTTCTAACCATCCTAATGAATTTCAAGCGAGCAATGACAAGCATATTGTAATTTACGTTGAAACTTACCCACGACGGGCCGCGTCGCGTCTTATGGGGCTTACCATGTTCTTCCCTGTCAATTGTTATCATTTTTTATACCAAGTGCAATATTACGTGTGATTGGCCACTGGCATAACAAGCCATCCTGGACGTATAGCTTCGTTAATCGGGATCCTTCCAACGCGGGTAGCGAGCCCCCTTTTGGAAGTCCCCGCTTAACCCGTGCTATCATCCAGCACAACTATACCCTGTTTTCTCCTAGGCCGAAACTGTCCCGTGGCCCCGGGTTGCCGCTTGAGAAAACTATCGCCGTGTCGACAAGTTGTCCTTGACCGTGCAATAGCAATTTTAGTTATTAAGGTATAGCCTACATTCTCTTTGAAAACTTGATCATTTTACCGTGTTCGTTCCCTTGCATTCATTCTTTCTTCCACAACAACACTATCGATTCACTTAAGAAGGGGTCGATAAGAGAAGGGTCAGCCACTCACCTTGAGTTTACTTCGGCGAGAGAACTTGTTGGTCATGCTAGACGTCGCCTACGCAATTACCTGAAATCGCACAAGCAACCGATTAGAACACTGTATTATTTAAGGAGTTCGATAGAAAATGCGAGTTCGAAATGTAATCCATGAAAACCATCGAAAACATTCACGAAAATGCATTCAGAAAACAAAGCCAAAACCAACGCAAGCGGCGTGAAAAGCAGAGCAACGGGAGGTCTCTCCCGACTCAGCCGCAGAGTCAATCCTCGAGGTGTAACCCGCTGAATATGGGACTTGGTTCCGAAGAAGACATTCCATAATGAGGAATGGATCTTAATTCAACCGTTCCCGTTTGATCGACTCGGTCGATCCCGACCTATCGATCCCAACCGAATCGATAGCGACAGTGTTCCTTTCTCGCGCATCCCGTAGACAGAGTACGGGGCACGATGTAGGGACGGGGCACTACAAGGAGTATGTCGAAGAGTTCTACCGCCTGGGCAGATTTGGTGAGGGCCTTAGCGAGACGACGAAAGCTAGGAGGTTCAGGAAGGGCTTGATCAAGGAAGTCAAGTCCTTGACGAAGAGTGACAGAGATGCTACCTTTGAGCAGATATTGGCAGGAGCCATGGCAGGAGAGGATGACTTCGAGCTCAAGTCCAAGAGGAGTCGGGGTAACTCATAGATTTATTTTGAATTGATTGCTTGGGTAGTTAAGGTTATTGCATATGCTACATGATATAGTGATATTCGTTGAATTTTGAGATAACCCTATTTGACACCCCATTTGATGAATTTGATATATTTATAGAATGACTCTAATCAAAGGTGGGTAGTTCCATCAATTGATAAATTTAATCTTTAATGTTACCGTTGAGGTTTAAAATTCTATATGGTTTGCTGAGTTGTTGCTAAGGTTGAATTTTAAAATGTTTAAAGGAAATAATTACGGTTTGATCAATAAAATTGAGGTATGGTTTGAAAATTTATGAAATTTAAATTTTGAAGAATCTGTAAATTTTGTGAAGTTAGATTTTGAAGATAATTATAAGTTGGAATAAGGGTTGTGAATTTGATAAGATGATATTAATAAATGGCTAAATCCCGATATTAAATTGAGTTAGTGATTTAAATTTTTATGAGTAATATTGAAGAATTTTTGGAAAAATTTTGATGATGCAAATTTACAAGGGATAATAAGTTAGGTGTCATGTGGCTGAGTTCTATGCTATTCGTCAAGGTGTATTACTTGCCAACAAACTTAAAGCACAAATGATCTACATTGAAGGGGATTCCTTAACTACCCACAGGATATTCAAGGAAGAAGGGAATCTCATCCCTTGGAGACTACGAGACCTAGTGCTTGCTATACAGGAAGAAATGCAGAAGGAGAAGTTAAATATCCAGCTTTCCTTCACCAGAAGAGAAGGGAATATGGTGGCTCACGCCTTGGTTACTCACTCTCTTCACAATTCATTAAACATTAGTGTTTCTTATCCCCCTGAATGTATTTCCCAGTTTCTTATTGCAGAGATTGTAACCGTTGAATGTTTCAATAAAGATGATACCACCCTTCAAAAAAAAAAGTGCATGGAATAGCAAGCGACTAATCTGAAAAATTGGTTTTCAGTCAGGAATGGAATAAGTACATACATGGTAAACTATTCAAGACATGGTAGAAACTATAAAACAGAAATAACATATGATATACATGATGACATGGTATGACAAGTAAAGAAAAACAGGTAAACAAGACAATCATGGCAGAGAACTAGAAAGGAACATGTAAACACGACTATCATGGCATGCAAACGGCATATGTAATCACTACAATCAAGACACATAACTAAGTGTTTTGAAGTACTACTTTCGACATGTAAACGGCTATGGGTGAGATATGGCCAACTGCACGTGTCGTATGAGGCTGCTATTCGTCACGAAAGACCATAAAATATTTTTGGATAGTTTACATGTCTACTAATGTATTTTTCCACCCGACTCATGGATTTATGTCATGGCACAAAAATCATGATATACAATAATCATGGAATGCAATTGTCACGAAACATGATGAATAATGTAAAACACGAATTTCAATAATCATAATATGAATCCATGCTACTCGTGTGAACAATGTGTCAAGAATCAAGAGTCATGTAATGCATATCTAAAATATGTACCACAGAAACTATTAGAAATTGAAAGTAACCAGTGAATATACTTGCCTTATATTAGGTTGCAGTCGACTTGCGTGCAATATGATATTGTTGGTCACAGAATAGTCACAGAAGTCAAAATTACGCAAGATGATCTCAGATGATGGGACAGACCATGTCATTGAGTCCAGAATAGTCAAATTAGCTAGGGTTGATATAAAAAAGTTCGAATTTGCAAGGGGAATAGAAATATGATTAGTCAATAATTTATAATCGAAAGAAAATTCCTACTATATATATAAATATTTATAGTACTTTGAAAACTATATATATATATATATATATATATATATATATATATATATATATATATATATATATATATATATATATATATATATTTCAAAGTACTATAAATATAATTTAGATAAATAATTGAAATCTAGGAAATTGTTTTTAGGACTAAAATCCAATTTTGTCAAATATAATTTAGGTCGAAATTGCTTATTACTTAAAATATCATAAAATAATATAATAATTTATTTAGGGCTTCGAGTCCCCGTTTGAAAGTATATGTAGAGTCCAAGACAAATACTATAATTTGTTACAAGTATAGTTTCTAGAAAAATTATTTAATATACATAGTTAATAAAACAGTACATATAATTAATACCAAAGTATTATACTAATTATAATACCAATATACATATATACTACTAAGATATATACACTAGTATAATAACAAAAATAATACCAATAGTAAAATAATCTATTCTACTATATAATAGAAAATTTTGGATGGTGAAAATTTTAAATTCCAAAAATACCCTTGCATGTCTATACTAATTAAAAATTGTTCATTAATTTTAATAAAGTCAACTTAATAATTAGAAAGACTACCCTTTGGTCTTCCTAAAGAATCTTTCTAAGTTAATTAAAAGAATGTTAAAATACGTACAAGGCACATGCACATATGCTAGTAATAATAATAATAGTTGTATTACTCCTACCCCTCATTTTCTGTTAAAACCATTAATAACCCTTTTCTCCCCTACGTTCTCTATATTCTCGAACAGAGGGAAAAGAACAGAGGATTTGTTTAAGAGAGAAAGAGAGAGGAATGAGAGAGGGAGAAGATAAAGAGAAGAAGAAGAAGAAGAAGCGGAGGAGAGAGAGATCTGGAGATCAAGAGGTAGGAAGAGAGGAGAAAGGGGCCAAAGCTTCACCAAGCTCGCCGTGGTGGCGCGGGGTCAAGGCAAAGGACAGTTGGAGGCGGGTTGGGAGTCTGCATTGCAGATCGGGCGGAGCACAAGTGGCGGCGTTCGTGGAAATGGCTACTTGATGGTCGGGCTCGCAGGGACACATAGTGGTGCGGCGTGGCAGCCGATCTACTGGTGAGGTAAGGGTTGTGGTGTAGGGAGGAGACTGTGGTGGTGATGGAGTCGGATGGGTGGCTGGGCTTACGTGCAGGAGGCAGCGGGAAGCCTGGAGGCGCGGTGATTATCGCCGGAGACAGCGGCCATGACGGGTGTTTGGGATCGGGACAGGTGGAGATAGGGTCGGGCTTTGGATGTTGTAACTGTTGCGGTCGTGTGTTGGGTGTGGTCAAGATGAGCATGGTGGTCAGGGTGCCATGGTGGTGCGGCTAACCAGGATGGCGGGTGGTCGTGGTCAGTACGGTGGTGCATGGGACAGTGGTGGCTGGAAGCAGAGCTAGGGTTAGGGTTTAAGTTTTGGTTGTTTGTGTTGGGTGTGTCTGACACAAGATCGTGGATTGTATCCGTGTCCGGGGTTGTCAGACATGGGAGAGAGAAATGACTGTAAATGTACAAAGATGAAATAGTGGAACGATTGAAGGACACGAACACGATGGACGACACATGTGGTTGATGGCTATTTGGTTGTGGCTAGTTGCTAGGATAGAATTATTCGTGAAAATAGGGGAATGGCCTCCTTAAATAGGCGAGGAACTCCTAAATGGATAAGGGATAGGAGTAGTAATGGATAAATCTACCCTTTAGTTTAAATTAAATAAATCTTTTAGAATTCGAATAAATCTAATTGTATCCATTAGCATATAGTAATATTAATTTAAATCAACCTGTAGTATTTATCAAGTAATTTAAACTCTAATAGATATGTCTTCACATAAATTTAATTAAGTCAAATAGAATTTAAATAGAAACTAATTTAATTGTAATACTATAAACGATTGCAATAATAATTCAAACTAGTAATCAAAATTATCAAATAATTTAAATCATATAAATTAAATCCGAAATCAAATAATTGATTATCATAATAATTTGGAATAATGCCATCCAAATATTGTAAATTATATATTTTATAAATCAAATCTTTATTTTAAAATATGGACAAAACTCTTTTATTATTCAAAAATAATTATGATTTTTAAAACAAGTTTTAGAAACAAACTTTTGATAGACAAAAATTGGTAACAACTTATTTTATATTTCAAATAATAAAATTTGAGAAAATATCTCTTTATAAAACTAAATAGTATATTCAAACCATTTAATATAAAACTAGTTTTTGATAATAGAAATAACTACCTAATATCTTTTACAAAATTTCGACGAAAATTATTTTTGAACACAATAATTAAAATATATAAAAATAATAATTTTGACAATCCGAAAAGAGGGGTTACACTACGTTAGGTTAGGGTTCTCATGTTTGTAATTGTGTCGATGTGTCCGGGGTTGTCGGACACCGGTGACAAAATATAATCGTAAAAGAAAGATAGTGGAAAGAAATTGGATGGACACGGACACGATGCACGGATATGACTATGGTGTGATGGTTGTTTGTGAAATTGCTGGAGTTGTGAGAAAAGTTGTAAGGAGCTCTCCTTAAATAGGAGGTGAATCTCCTAGTGGGATAAAGACTATAAGTCCTATTGGATAAGTCATATTTCCCTTTTAAATCAAAACAAATTGTTTAAACCAAATTAAACCTAATCATAATCTCTTAAAATTAAATTAAATTAAAACATGATATTATCAAGTAATTTAATCATAATGCTTTTAAATCTATCTCAATAAATTATCAACATACTATTTAAAAAATAATATTTAGTATTCATCAAAATAAATCAAACCACATTTTCAAAACCAAGCAATATATTTTTATTAACCCAAAAATTCTATAAAATATTTATAATTTTCAAAGCTATTTTTGAATCCAAGAATTTAAAAGTCCATGGTTGAAAACATATTTTGAACATCTTTTCAAGATAACTATTTATTTACAAAAATAATATTTTCAAACCATAATTCTAATTAGTTTTTGAAATCAAATATAATAGAAAATCACGTTTATACGATGCGAAGAGAGTTTATCTCAAAATGATTTCTAAACATATGCAGAAATAAAAATAGTATATTTATGTTTATACAATTCGAGGAAAATTTATTTTTAAAACACGATAAAAAAATTAAAAATCTCGGGAAGAGGAGTTACATCAGTGGTGCTAGCTACCTTGCTACTGAATGATCGTCGTCTAACCCATCAATGTCCAAGATGGCTTGAATTGCCAGTGACCTTTCATATAGATGAGTCGGTATACTGAGCGGCAATCTGCATGTACGGTGTCAGTTGAGTCACAGGAAGTGTAAGCACGTCAAGAATGAGTCAAAGAAATGTGTGCACGGTCTACAACACAAATATGGAGCCTAAGATTTGGCTATAGCATAGACACGTGCTTCGGCACGAGATTTGATGTCGTTTGTTCGAGTCAATGACATATTGAAACAGAAAAGACCACAAGGCAAGTATGAATGGGTTACTGTGTTTGTGAGTCACGGCCTCAATATTTGTCACACAAATAGGCCGTATGGCATGTCCATGATGTTTACACAACTGGATTTTGTAGCACGGTCTCAAAAAATTGATAGTACGATCATGTTGGTCGCAACACGAATAGGCCACGAGTCTAAGTCATCAAATTAATCCTAAGGCAAGAATAAAAAGACAATCAAAGGAATAATGCATTCACTAAATGAACGTGTTGATTTGTATGGGTGGACGAGGGCCTCATTCACCAGTACGGTTGTGTACTGACACCCTACCAGTTTTTATGTGTAGTTTCAGGTACTTGCATTGTTTGGGGTGGAGCTCATTTGGACGCGCTAAGGCATAGAGTTCCTTAGCATTTCAAGACGTGTGGTTGCGTTGAAGACTTCATCTGTACGGGACATAATGTATGGATATCGTCTTCTAAATCATCAACAAAGTTCTAAGCCTTCGGGAATGAGCGATTATAATATAGAGGAAGAGCTGAATGTTTGTAATCAGAGAGAATGTGAGCTTGAGTGACTTGTAATCTTGGCTTCGCGCCCTTGTAATCTTATTTTTAATATCAATAAAGAGTATCAATTTGTATATGTCTTTGTGTTATTCAATTCTCTTCTCGGACTTCTGTGCGATGACCGAGTCGCAAGCTGCTGTAATAGGCCATTTTGGAACCCGTCTTGCACAACCGCAACCTAGGCTCGCACGACATCATGCCCTAGTGATCGAGGACGATCAGTACTTCGGAATCGGAGTGTGACAGAGCTTGAGTTATTTGTAATCTTGGCCTCGAGCCGTTGTAACCTTATTCAATATCAATAAAGATTATTTGTTTTCTATACATCTTGTGTTGTTCAACTTTTCTGCTTGAAAGTTCTGTGCGACGACCCCATTGCTAAGCTGCGTAATCGGTTGTTATGGTATTCGTCTTGCACAAGCGCAACTTAGGCTCGCGCAGCATCATGCCATGGCGAGGACGATCTGTTCTGCGAAACTGGGACATGACACTCCTCGCCCCCAGCTGCATCACTGCCACTCTTTCTCTCTGCGGTGCCGCTGTCGGATGCACCTATGCCCGGAGAGAGAGGGGACGGTGGTGCGATCGGGGGTGGGGCGTCAGGGGGAGGGTGGCTGAAGGGGGCGGGGGTGGCCGGAGGGGGGCAGAGCAAGTGAGTTGGTGGGGGAGGGGAGTGGTGAGTCGGCGGAGCGTTAGGGGGAGGTTGTTGGGAAGGGTGGAATAATTTATCTTTTTAAACTTTTAGGTGTCAAATTAAAATATTAAATAGTTGATGGTAACAAGTTGTCGAATAAAAAAAAATATGGTACCAAGTTGAAAAACTAGAATAGTTGAGGGTATCAATTTGCAATTAGGCCTAAAATTTATAAAGGTGAGAGGTTGTCGGTGTAATTATTTTCAAAATATGGGTAGTCCATATAGTATTCATGAAGCATATAAGAGGGTCAGTGTAATTCTATTTATAAACATAGATTAGGAAGATCATCGATTTCAATCAAATAATAATAATTATTATTATTATTATTATATACTTGTACAGAAAAAATCAGGTAGAGGGACTTTCAGATTCTGGCAAAGCTCCACAATCTCTAACAACACATGTAGAAGTCGGGTTTGTTGAGATTTGTAACACATATGTATGGAGTATTGTATGATGGTCATGTTCGGCAAAGATCGATCTTAGCTACGGTCAACTTGTGCCTCACTGGAAAAGGACGTCCCAAGATTCGATACTATCTTAAAACCCCACATATCGCTTCATGTTGTGCATTGATTGAACCGGCATAATTCGTGGACATAGAGTCATATATATATATATATATATATATATATATATAGTATCATGTCTAATTAATTATAATCAAAGACATAATTAAGATGTTAAGAGAAGCATATTAGATTAATGTTAGGAACGTGGGTAGTGTCTCCATATGGAAGGTCAAGACCCCATGGGTCTCCTGTTCTTTATATGAATAATGTTCAAATATTACTCAAATTTAAATATGTTTCATTGGGTTAATATCCAGTAATGTATAATAATATAGGACTCCATGTGGACATGTCCGTAGGAGAATAATTTAGGTACCATTGGTTTCTCCCGTACTGTCCTAGCAATCCTACACTCACATCATGTAAATCGACAAGTTTTTTGTACGTCCTTTTTTTCCAATTGATGAGGGTCACCAAGATTTTTTTTTTCCCCCTTTCTGCAGATCTTTACCAAGATCACACAACGCCACAATCATGATGTTCTTATTGATATACTATCTATACTACTATTACTATTATGAGTAATGTTACAGTTACAATCAAATTCTTACAATTTTTTTACAATATTCACCCATTGCTGACATGTGGGCCATGGACCACATGTCAGCAAATGGGTGAGTGGTTGTAAGAGGGTTGTAAGAATTTGGTAGTAGACTTAGCATTATTGTACTATTATATAGTACAAAAATTCACATTACTATGAACCGTTGTTTAATATATCCTTGCACATATTTATTAACTAAATTATTCATTGAAGTTAATAGGAATAGCTAGATAATTACGGAAGATATTTTTCAATCGTCCTAAATAGTCTTTCATGCAGGTATAAAATTAAGTTTATATATATATATATATATATATATATATATATATATATATATGCAAATGATCTCTAGCCTAGTGGTTAAGAGAGATGCATGCGGCCAAAGTGGTCGGGAGTTCGAGCCTCAGTGGAGGCGAGTTCGCCACAAGTACCCATTGCTTCAAAAAAAAAAAAAAAAAAAAAAAAAAAAAATATATATATATATATATATATATATATATTATATATATATATATATATATATATATATATATATATATATATATATATATATATATAAACTTAATTTTATACCTGCATGAAAGACTATTTATATATATATATATATTTTTCAATCGTCCTAAATAGTCTTTCATGCAGGTATAAAATTAAGTTTATATATATATATATATATTTATATATTTATATATATATATATATATATATATATATATATATATGCAAATGACCTCTAGCCTAGTGTTTAAGAGAGATGCATGCGGCTCAAGTGGTCGGGAGTTCGAAAGCCCCAGTGGAGACGAATTCGCAACAATTACCCATTGCTTCAATATATATATATATATATATATATATATATATATATATATATATATATATATATAGTGAGAGAGAGAGAGAGAGAGAGAATAAGGGAGGTGAGATGTCACCTTATGGGTGGTGGCTATGTGTCACCCCCCATGCTATCATCATGTACCAAAAGATGTGCAAGTGTATGATGATAGCATGGGGGTGACATATAGCCACCACACCATGAGGTGACACCTCACTTCCCTTATCTCTCTCTCTCTCTCTCTCTCTCTCTCTCTATATATATATATATATATATATATATATATATATATATATATATATATAAGCGGATCAAAAGCCCCCCTTAAAAAGCCCCCCAAAAACCCCCATCACTCTAATCCGTAATTTAATGTTAATATTAATGTTAATATTAATGTTAATGTTAATATTAATGTTAATATTAACATTAAATACTAAGATTAACATTAAACTTAACATTAAAATTAATATTAACATTAACATTACATTAACATTAATATTAACAATAACATTAACATTAATATAAAAAAAATTAAAAAAAATAATATTAACATTAAAATTAATATTAACATTAATATTAACATTAACATTAATATTAACATTAATATTACGGATTAGAGTGAGGGAGGTTTTAGGGGGCTTTCTAAGGGGGACTTTTGATCCGCTCCCTATATATATATATATATATATATATATATATATATATATATATATATATATATATATATATATATATATATATATATATATTTTTTTATATAAAATATATATATATATATATATATATATATATATATATATATATATATATATATATATATATATATATATATATATATATATATAGCCTAGTGGCTAAGAGAGATGCATACGGCCTAAGTGGTCAGGAGTTTGAATCCCAGTAGGAGCGAAACAATTTACCTGGTTCCAATATATATATATATATATATATATATATATATATATATATATATATATATATATATATATATATATATATATATATATATATATATATATATATATATATATATATATTACCAGCACGTGTGGGCTCAGTTAAACTAAAAACATGTTACGACCCGCTCCCGAATAATCGGACACGAGTCGGACACGCCCAGCCTTCGTCATTAGACACAACGAAGTAAGCTGTACCAAACTAGGAAAATCTAACCAGATAATCATAAATATATATAATCACAGCATCTAAAAACGTATCCCAGAATGATCATCATAATCCACAATTCTATATATATAAATGTACGCGTCATCAAGAATGAAATGTACAAAAATTCTAAAGACAATATCTAAGAGTAAAGCTAACAGTCTAAACCTGAAACCTCAAGCTAAGTCATGTCCCATCCTACTCAGCTAAGATCCCGGACTCTGGCCCATATGGTAGAATGGTATCCTGCAAGCATACATACAACTTATCCAGTCAGGAGCGGAGTAAAGTACAGTTCTAGGTAATGAACAAGAACATGATATAAAATGAGTACAGGAGAACATGGACTATAAAGTACATGAAAAGAACATAAAGGTACATGAATGTAAGTACAGGAAGGTAAGGTACAGGAATGTAAAGTACATGAATGTAAAATACATGAATGTAACCATGAACCTGAAGTACAAGACACGACAAGTGCACTATGTTTGAAATACAACTAGTTCATGTGACCGGCTGGGGGTAAGCACATGAAAGTACATGAATGGTACGACTTAGGACCCGCGTGCACGATGGGAGGCCTAAGTTAGGCACATTAATATAGTAACCGGGATTGATCACATGGCTAGTGTATTTCCCCACCCGACGCAAGTAAGTACAAGAACATGAGTACAGGAGTAAGGGTACATGATATCGTGTCATGACGTGTCACAAGCAAGAGTACAAGAATGTAAATGCACAAAACCATATAAAAGTACTTGTCTTGCTCCAGGAAAGTATGGGTGAAGATCGGGCTAGATGTTCTCCTGTATTTAAATGATTTGATACAAGTTGGTTATAATCTAAACAAGTGCAAACTAGTTATCTTGTAACTTCCTTATCCTACGTTTAAAGACAAGTAAAACTAAAGATTTAGGTCTAAAATAAATCAGAATCTAGCAATTAAAATAAAATAGTCTATTGTAATGGACATATGAGTTTACTTTCAGGCAATCACCACATCATATATTTTTACAATTATTTTCTCAAGTCACATGAAAACGTATATTTGAAAAGTACTCCTTAGAAGGTCACTTACCAATGCTAATGTCCTATTCTAATTCTCAACTCCTTCCTAAGATACTCGACTTCACACAAAAACCTATCTCTCAGAAACTTCCTGGTCATCAATTACAGTGTGACTGCAAAAGAAATAAATAGAATCCTCTTCTAAAAGGATTGATGTCACGCCCCAGAACCAGAACACTGGAGAGCGGGGGCAGACATAGCCAGCTACGTATAATGAAATGGGATCCACTCCATTATACGGTCACGGCTGTCTAGATATATGAGGGTTTATCTACAAGCCATCAGTCTCGTATGGTCAAGAACAAGCCTAGTGTCTCAATCACAAGCAAACAAGTAAAGTTACAAGATGTAAGATCACCAAATATACAATAGTAAGGCGTCCCAAATATTACATATTCAGCTGATCATGAAGCTAGTCGTTACAAAATGTGATGACTAACAAGAGTTTTAGTCATACATGATCAACCCTAGGTTGCCAATCATGTTACAGCCCGTAGGAAGACAGTAAGTAAAAATGTACACGAGCTAACACTTGCTCGACGGCTAAACGCCTCAAAAGAATAATTTTACAATAGAGTGGGAGAGCCAAAATAAATCCACTCGTTGCCAGGATTCCCTCTAGTGGTCACCATGTAGCTGGAAGGTCGGTAGATCCTCTGGTGCTGCTCCGGTATCTAGCCATACAAAACCAGCTAGGTCAGACCCCAGAAAGAGCAAGTGCCACAAAGAAGGCTTCACTTAGGAACTAAAACCAGCAATTAGCACAAGAATATAATTACATAAAAGACAGTAATAAAAAGGCTTAATATTAAAAGAATAACAACAGCAAACCGAGTACGAAGAAACCATTTAAGTAGCCAGGTCACAACCCTTAAACCAAACAAGGACCAGGGTTGTAACCCTTCGCCTGAATAGAACTTCGTCTCCAAATCTTGTTGATAAGGTAAAATGTATCAAGCATGACAGGTGATATACGATAAGATAACCATGGGACTATTCAGATAACCAGGTTACAACCCGTAAACCAAACAAGGACCGGGATTGTAACCCTTCGTCTAAACAGAAATTGGCTTCTTCCATCATTTATCGGCAAGGTAATATAAGAAGACAGGTCATATAACAATCTTGTACAGGATCAAGACAAGAATAGACTCCATCCAATCATTCACGGCGAAGCAATAAGTACGGCTTGATACTTTAACTAACTAGGGTTATCACAAGCCTAGTTACTAACAAGATGCAGCGAGAATTCCAAGTTCGGTTACCTGTTTGTTACTACCTGAGTGATCCCAGCAAGAAAAGGAAAAGATAGCATGATATAGCAGAAACACTGTAGTAAGATACATGTGTCCTAAGGTACCACACTCAACGGCGGGCTGGAAGTGCGCTCATCTCGACGGATAGCAACAAATCCCATGTATATATATATAAGGCCGGGACCAAAGGGGCAACAGGTAACTGGGAAATTCTCTATGAACTATTTGATCAATCTAGTCATTAACCTAGCCAGATTCAGTATGAATCCCTGACCGTGGTACTCAGGGATCATGCCCTAGACATGATGCAAGACACAACCGGACTAGTAGTTTATACAAGCACAATCATCCACGGTGTCCAGGCCAATGAATTGATTTGTCAAGAGTGCGCCACGACGGACCACTATCATTATCATTATTACTTATCAAGAGTGCGCCACGACGGGCCACTATCAAGCATTGTCAGGGTACTTGTCAAGAGTGCACCACTACGGGTCACTGTCGTGTCAAGTATAGCAGGTCAAGTTATCAGGTCAAGTTATCATGTCAGGAGTGCACCACGACGGACCACTATCAAGCATGTCAGTTCTAGGTCACACCATGCCAGGTACAATTGTTATTTCAATCATGTCAATCAAATCGGGATTATCAAGTTCGGGACAAAAGGCGTAAGGATATAAAATGGGCGTAAAAATATACAATAGGGTAAGGTGTACGCTATAGGAACTCAAGTTACACAGGGCGTTACAAGTACGGGTTAATAACGATCATTAAATAATAAAATACAAGCCAGGGAAGGAGCCATGCGGCTCGAGCATAGGCGGCCAAGAATGATCTCATGCGGCCGAGGAGGGAGCAGTCCATGCGGCTGGAGGGGACTCGGGTCTAAGGGAATGCATGCAGGTTAGGGGAGTTCAGGGTCATGCAGCGGAGTATCATGCGGCCAGAGGAAAGTAAGCTGCGACTGGAGGAAAGGAGTCCATGCGGGTCGGGGTTAATAGCCCATGCGGCTCGGAACAAGAGCAGCTTATGCGGCTAGCGGAGAAGCTGTGCGTATGCGGCAGGCCATCAATCAGGTATAGGCGGCCAGGAATGGGGAGGGGCGCATGCGACTAATTCATAGCATTCATGCGGCTGAGAAGTGGATTCTCATGCGGCTAGGAATGGACTGAATTCCATACGGCAAGCAGGAAGCAGATCTATGCGGCTAGCGGGACCAGAAGGCATATGCGGCTCAAGAGCAAAGGGCTATGCGGCTGAATCAAGTCAAATCCCATGCGGCCAGGGGATAAGGAATTATGCGGCTGGGGATGAACCACATGCGGCTGGAAGAAATACTTGCCGCATGAACTTATCATGCGGTCAAGTCCAGGCAATAGTGCATACGGTCGGAACTGACTTGTCGCATAAATTTTTATGCGGTCAAGTGCTGCCATGCGGCTCGGGACTGTGCTTCTTCTCTAATGTTCCGAGAAGAAGAACACCATGATAGCCAAGTCCTCAAGCTCCATAACTCCATCATCCGGAGCCCAAATCCGAACTTTCATAGGTCAAAACAGGGCAGAATGAAATACTCTACAACATGGAACCATCAAAATTCAAAAATAACAAGATTAAGTAGATCAAAACCCAAGAAATCCGAAAATAAAATAAACTTAGATCTACAAGAATCTATCCATGGAAAGTAGAAATGCCAAGTACTAAAGTAAGATAAAATGTTGTAAGGAAGAGAATGAAGCAATAAAATTTGGAGTTCCTCCATGAAGCAAGTTGCACTTGCCTAGACCTCTCTCTCTCTCTCTCTCTCTCTGGTAGATAAAGAAATAATGGAGGAAAGAAGAAGAGTAATGAAGAGAGAGAAGGAAGTGGGGTTAATAAATGGTAGTGGTGGTGGTAGATAAGGGTTCACCCCTTGGTTCATGATGAACCAATAGCAATCCTTAAACCGAACCAAGCCAACCCAAACTAAGAAATAAAGCAAGTCGGGAATAAAACTAAGCCAGGGATCATGCAAATACAAGAATAAATACGTACACGTATTCTAAAATACGTAATACGAACAACAGGTATTACAATTGACAAGTTCTTAAACTGAACCATTCAGTCCCAACTTCCCTTGGTTCGAATAAGAACCAGTTTAGTACAGCTGAGGAATGTCAGCTCTTCACAGGAATTGTATGTATCAATTCTCCTCAGTATACATGTATCAGCCTTCCCAAGCATTGCTACTACTAATACCACATAACAGTTACTGGTAACTTACAAATGAAAGCTTAACTCAAAATCAAATGACATATTTCTCTTCTCCAGAAAAGGTCCTTACTTGGTATAACTTCATATCAGTCCCAAACAAATCTCAGTCATCTATATGGGAAAACTTCAAGACTAAAATAGAAGGAATTAAACAGTTGTGAAGAACCAGTCCACACCACTATCAAAATTAGTGATGTCTGCCTCCCAAGCATTCAGTATGCAACAATTAAATATAACAGGGCACTGATTCCTTGTTAAAGGTTTAAATTAGAGACTCTAATAGACAAAAAGGTTACTCACTAGTAGCACACACACAGAAAATAGAATATTCATGTAGTTGTTACTCTAGCAAGCATCCCTTGTCCATATTTATTAGAGTGTCCCTGTCACTTAAGTGAAGTACACTTGAAATGTAAATCCCAGTTTGTGAGTTTGGGAACCAAGACAGTGACAAGAACCTGCAGTTCATTATTAAGTTCACATCCAACATAAGCAACCTACTTCTAGTCCTCCTATTTTACTAACTAATTCCTTGTTTATGATTTGTCTAAGAAGCTTCACATTCAAGAATGTACAGCTAAGGCTTGAACAAAAGCTCACTGCCTACTCAAGTAACATATAGGAATCTCAGGTTTACACCTTACCACTTAACTGCATGTGTTAAATCAAGTTTCTCAATGAAATCAATACTGCATATACAATTCCAGGGTAGCTAAACCAATTTGCAGGTGACTCCTAGGCTAAACAATTTGAATCAACATTGGTATAGGAATATATCAATATAACCACTAACCAATCCTCAATATCATCAACCAATCATGATAAGATACATGAAATCTCAGGTTCACCACACTGAATCAAAGTAATGCACTGGAGTTCCAGGTTCATCACTGAACCAAGGACTCATGTGAATCTCAGCTTCAGTGTTTAAACACTGATACACATGTTCCCTGCCTTTGCCATTAAACAGTCTCCTAGTTTACTGCTCTGTAGAGTGAGTCCCACTACAACATCATTCGACTTAAAATGTATGGAACAAAAGCCCAATGATACCCAGGTAAACCATTTGCAACTCAATTATGAACCCACACTCAGTTCCAAAATTTAAGAACTCAGACCAAATAAGGTTAACTCTGAAATAATTGTTCAGTAATTATACTGAGATGAATCTCAGGTTCAACCTCCTACAACAGACACTAATTGCAGTCAAAACCAACATTCCTCAACTGAAAATTAGTTCAATCAAGGCTAAAAGAAATGTACTACAATTATTCCTATCCAGACATGAACTAAACACAAAATTCTACTCCATCACAGCTGAGGGTGATGCTCAAACAAGGAAACCATAAACCACTAATAATTATCCTATTGCTACTAATATTTCTGATCTGCAAATAGTAAATTTACCTGAAATAATAGAATCTGCAGCAACAATAGGTCTACTGGATCGAACACAATTTCCTGTGTCCAGTTCAATGAAATCCTACTCAGACGTAAATGCAAACAAGAAGGGGGTCAGCTTACATAAGGTTCTCAATCAAACTTTCTATTTCTCTTGAGATTTAAAATAAAAGTGAAACAACTTCAGATCTCTTGGATCCATCAATTAGCAAGAAGTTTAGGAAGGAAATTGTAGATTTAAGAACAATCAATAAGGAATAATCTTCCATCCAGATCAACTCACCCGAATTGGTTTGCTGATCAGTGATCAACACCTCGATCAATCGATCTAGACTGCTAGAACTCTGATCGAACAATACCCAGAAGTTCCTAAAAATTTGATGACGAAGAACAATTTGCCGAGGTGACAAATGGATCAACAGAGATATCAAATTGTGAAATGAATCGAGGACAATTAGATCATGACAAAAATATGAAGAATTACTCACTGATCGCCAAGCTTTGGATTGCTCCCTCGCTGTGCGCCGCCATGGAGAATCACGCTCGTCACTGCTGATAACTCTTCCTAGCTTTCGACTCGCCCTTCGCCATTGACGTTAAGAAAATTTTGGATGAAGAAGAAGAAGAAGTGTGAGCTCTGCTCTCTGGAGAGGGTTCAACTGAAAGAAGAGGTAGCATTCACCTTTAAATAGGCAGTTGGGATAGAATTTCAAAATTTGGGAGGGAACCCAACTATATATATATAAGATATATATATATATATATATATATATATATATATATATATATATATATATATATATATATATATATATATATATATATATATGACTTCTAGTGCCAATGACAACTATCCCAAGTGGTTAGTGTAGAGGCATATGGCCCTTGTGGGCAGAGTTCGAATCCCAGTGGGAGCGATTCCAGAAACTAATTATCCTTTCTTCAATATATATATATATATATATATATATATATATATATATATATATATATATGACCTCTAGCCTAGTGGTTAAGAGAGATGCATGCGCCCGATTGGTCAAGAGATCGATTTCCGGTGGGAGCGTTTGCTATAATTACCTTCTTTCCAAAAAAAAAAGAATATATATATATATATATATATATATATATATATATATATATATATATATATATATATATATATATATATATAGCGTCAATGACCACAAGCCCAAGTGGTAGTGTGAAGGCATGTGGCCCTTTTGGGTGAAGTTTAAATCCTAGGGAGCGATTCCGAAAACTAATCATCATTTCCAAAAATATTATTTTAAATATTATAATAAATTTAGAATAAATAAGATATTTGTCCTTTCGTTTTTTCTAAGTAGCCTTAATAAAAATTAGAATAATTAAAACAGACGTTTTTCAATCTTTCTAATATATAAAATACATGTTACGCACGTACGTATATACCAGTACTACTGTCACTACTAAAATCTGTCAAATCAGCGACACCTCAGGACGTCGCTAAATAGGGAAAATACGTCGCTAATTGAAATTAGCGACGTCTTTAGCGACGTTTGGACGTTGTCGCGATTAACCTAGTCGCTAAACAACACGACGTCGCAATACATCGCTATTGCGACGACACTTAGCGACGCATACACGTCGCTAATTCAGCGACTACCAGCGACGTAAAACGGCAGCAGTTACCGACGTAACCTAGCGATGTTGAGCGACTTGACATGCATCGATGCTGACCTGGCTTGAGAGCCAAAAGGCGACGTTCTGCGACTTTTGTTACGTTGCTATAGTACCGACATATAGCGACGTTTAGCGACGTGGTACGTAGCGACGTTTAGTGACGATCAGCGACGGTATTCATCACAGTTAGCGACGTTTTGATACTTACTTAGCGACGTAATCTTTCGTCGCTGGACGTCGCTGAACGTCGCTGAAAGTCGCTAATGTTGAAAAAATACAACATTTGCAGCATTTGCAGTATTTACAGCATTTGCAGCATCCCCTACAGCATTTGTTACAACAGCGACGGTGTGTATCACGAACACAGTATCAAACAACACAGATACACACAATCACGAACACGTTTGAAACACAATCTCATCAATCAATACAGATATATGAAAAATTGTAACAATATTGTCAAACATAATGCTCCATATAAGAATAATGTATGTATAACCACATAAAAGACCTAACAATGGGCCATCACACAACAATATATATATATATATATATATATATCGACTACGACTGATCAGGAGGAGCATTACTGCTCCTGGAAAGAAGGTAAGCATACTGCTCCGGTGTAAGAACCACCGACGACGATGAAGGAGGAGGCAATGCAACCGCTGGAGAAGGAGGCAGTGTAACCGCTGGAGAAGAAGGCAGTGTAACCGCTGGAGATGGGTGCGTCCGCGTCTCCTCTACGGCTAGCAATCTGGCACTGTATTGCTCCATGCAAGCTGCTATCCTAGTAACGATGTCGTGAATGGACTCTTGTATCCCCTGTACGTGCCGTACGGTGCGCTCGAGCTCGTCAAAGCGTGCGGTGACCGACGCAGCGTCCCCTTGCGCCTGAGACCCTGGCTGCTCAGAAATCCTCCTCGGTATATCATCGCGCAGCTCAGCAATCTGGCGGGCAATGGTACCCTCGACTCGGGACGACTCGGCCTGTGACGGCTGTGAATGCGCACTGGTAGAGGGAGCCCTGGATGCCTGCGTCGCAACAAATGTGTCGTAGGACCCCGTACCGTAGTACGTACCCCTCTGAAGACCACCAACAGCGATCTTCCAGAGCTCGTCCTCCGACTGAGGTGGAGAGGGCTGCGATGTACCAACCCCTCCCTCTGCCGGTACACTAGCACTCGCATGCTCATCACGTAGCCTAACAAACTCTTCCTTGAAATCATTGTGCATCTCTATAAATCAGTACTTACCTAAATTAGCCTAATAAATGTCTAAAGTATTTAATTATTATTAACTATATGGTTATCTGTATATTCTTCAAGTTGTGTTAAAAATTAACGAAATCTAAATTAGTACTTACATAGCTCTGAGTAGCTCGGTCGTCGATGAGCTTCCCGTCCTTCCGATAGGTGGCCAGGAAGACGGTCACCATGTTTGCGGCATCACCCCCCTTTGCTTGCGTGTTTGTTATATTTTATTCTTTAGTAAAATAGAAAATTATATACTCCTACTATCAATAAAATCTTATATTTTGTAATAAATTACATATCAGACGACAAAAAATGCTCCATCATAGAAATCGATCCACCATACCACTTTCTGGCCCTCGTCCTAGTCGCCTTCGCCTTCTCCGACCGCTCTTTGTACCGGGGCTCCTCAAATCGAGCCCTCATCGTGGTCCACTGGTCAGGTGTGATCCAATCAGCAATCGGCTTTCCGGAGCGCTGACGAGCTTTCTGATCGTCAATTGCATCACGGATCAACTTGGCGGCGACAGCAGAAAACTGCCTCTCAATCTGCTCGGTTCGGTGTGGTGGATAAAAATAAGTCCTCTACAAGAATTATAAATTAAAATAATAAGTTCTAAAAAATGCTTAAAATTATATTAATCATACTAAATTAACTATCTTTAGTTACCTTGAAGTGGGCAAACCAGAATGCCTTCCTCTCTTCCGAGGCATCCGGGTAGTTGATCCACGGACCCCCATAGTTGGACCTTAGAAAGGAGCCCAACGCTCTCTGTACCGACGATGGACGATATCTGTATACAATGATAGCCGACGTATTAATGAATATATATAGATATACAGACATGCATAATATATATATATATATATATATATATATATATATATATATATATATATATATATATATATATATATATATATATATATTCATTTAACTTACTTCGTAGGACCGCCGGCCCCAATCTCCATCCTCGTCTCGTCCTGACGTGTGCATGGAGGGTCGCTCTGGTATGGATCCGCTCGGGCGGAAGTAGGGACTACCTCCTCCACCTGCTCCCCACCCGCCATGCTGCTGTCAGCGGTAGGAAGGCTAGGGGAAGTAGTATGATCAGCAAGCCTGGAACTGCTCGTCGTAGGTGTACTGCCACCCGGACCTGCGACCGTACGGTACAATGGAGTGCTCGGATCAGACGATGGTCCGGAGCCATCCTCTGGTAACGGAGCTCTCTGCCCACCTAAGGACATGGCTCGTCCTG
The DNA here is from genome assembly GCA_029216955.1 of Iris pallida. NCBI lineage: Eukaryota > Viridiplantae > Streptophyta > Magnoliopsida > Asparagales > Iridaceae > Iris > Iris pallida. The sequence continues at coordinate 22,516,857 of JANAVB010003200.1, forward strand.
ACCTATCTCCGCGTCGTCCTGAGGTACCTCCGCGTCGTCCTGCCATGCTGATAATAACATATGATTGAAAATATAAATAAATACAATGACAGTTTAGAGCAACTCTGGACGTCTGCATATTTCTTTCTACTGCCTTCCTTTATCAAATACAACTCTGGACGTCTGCATATTTCTTCTAAGTCCAACCTGGCCTTGGGATTGTCTTTCGGCTTCTCCTTTACGTCCATCACAGTATTTATTATATTGTCAAATATATTCTTCTCAATATGCATGACATCCAGGTAATGTCTGAGCAGATGGTCACTCCAATATGGTAGGTCCCAAAATATACTCCTCTTCGTCCAGTTGTGAGCGCGGCCAAATCCATCACACTTGTACCCCGCTGTAGGCTCTTCAATAGCACTTGACAATTCTTTAACTTATTCCCATATCTTGTCCCCAGACCACCGTGGCGGTAGACTGGACTTCTCTACCATGCCAGCACGAAAAGCATTCATGTTCCTCCGGTACGGATGATCCTTTAGCAGGAACTGTCGATGACAATCAAAGAAGCACGATTTTCCTTCGTGTTTCAAACGGAAAGCCTTAGTACGGTCTATGCAATATGGACATGCGAGACGACCATGGGTGCTCCAACCCGATGATATTCCATAGGCCGGAAAATCATTGATGGTCCACATTAGTGCGGCCCTCATCTGAAAGTTCTACTTTCTGAAAACATCATATGTGGTTGCACCTACTTCCCACAACTGATTCAGTTCATCTAGCAAGGGCTTTAAGTACACATCGATGTTCCTCTTCGAGTTCTTCGGACCTGGAAAAATAACAGTTAGAAACATGTAAGGAGTCTTCATACGCATCCAAGGCGGCAAGTTGTATGGAGTAACAATCACAGGCCAACAAGAATATTGTGAGCCCGAAAGTCCAAATAGGGTAAAACCGTCGGAGGAAAGCCCCAATCTGATATTACGCGGCTCCGAAGCAAAATCGGGATACACTCGATTAAAGTGCTTCCATGCTTTCCCGTCGGATGGATGATCCAATACTCCATCTATTTGTTTTCGCTTGTGCCAACTCATATTATCAGCTGTCTCCTTTGCCATAAACAACCTCTGCAACCGCGACATCAAAGGTAAATAGTGTATCGAATCTGTTGGCTTGCGTGCACCAGAAGTCCTTGTTGTACTAGTTGCCTTGAAGCGATCGGCACCACAAAATCTGCAGGCGTCTTCATCCTTGTCGTCCTTATAGTACAATATACATCTGTTGTGACATGCATCAATTTTTTTATACCCCATCCAGAGCGATCTCACCATTCTCTTGGATCGGTAGAAGTCTTTAGGTAACTTGCCACCCTCCGACAATATATCTTTAATTAACTCCAGGATTCGGTTGTAGCATTCTTGAGACATGTTAAAATCTGATTTTATGCTCAACAATCTTGTAATCACCTCCAACGGTGAATGGTCATCACAACCAGGATATAAAGGAGTCCTTGCATTCTCCAGCAACTCCATGAACTTTGCAGCATCGGTATTCGGTGCCTCCTCAGCTGCATATTGATTGTTCAGATCGAAACTAGGTCCCGCAGCATCGAAAACCATGTTCATCCACCCTTGGTCGTAATCAGCATGCTCGTGGACATCTACATAAGGCTCCACATAAGGCTCCGGCTCGGAGGCTAAAGGCACAAGTTCTCCGTGTGCGGTCCACTGATAATAATTTGGCATGAAACCCCTCGAATACAAATGATATGTCACATCCACTTCCGAATGATATTTCAAGTTGCGACATCTCACACATGGACACTTAATTCTTGTACGGTCCATGTACTGAGGGAACGCCTTGGCAAACTGCAGGAACTGTTGCACACCCTGTATAAATTCATCCCACACACCGTACATGTCATCAGGATGACGATTGTACATCCACAAATGGTTCCGCAGATAATAATTCATATCCATTTTAAGATAATTCTGCAAAGATTGACATAGATAATAATTCATCAGGATGACGATTGTACATCCACAAACGGTTTTGCAGATAGTAATTCATATCTATTTTAAGATAATTACTGCAGAAAGTGAAGACCGACATGAACTGACGCACGAAAGTGACGATTGTACGACCATAAGTTTTATGTTCTTCAACGATATATTTCACATGCTTAATTGCCAAATGTAGGGACGAATGGCTCAGAACACAACCCAAAATTCATTCTAGCATACATTAGTGTGAATCATCTATGTTCTATACATATGGTGTAGTATATGTTCTTATCGAATATAGTATCTGAAGGATGTAACAGAATCAATAAGATGAACCCACAAAATATAATACTAAGACATTATCTACTACTAATAGATGTAGTGATAGGTTGTCGTATCATCATTGCCGAGGGATGGGGGTCGAAGGACAGTCAACTTTATCTATGGCTACATAGTTTCTGTCTCGCCAGTCGAATGGCTGCAGGGACTATGTCTTGATCTGTAAAACCCCTATTTTTTTAATTATTATTTTTATTAATTTATTAGACTTAAAAATGAATTTATGCAATTTATAATTTTTTTTTGAAATGACCTTAGCCATTGTTGAGTTTTGGAGCACTAGACGACCATGAATTTTTGCACGAAAAATGTAGCAGTGTGCCTTGGCTAGTACATCAGCCATGTCGGGGGAAGCCTAGCCATGGTGATGACCAAACTAGGAAAACCAGACAGAGTTGTGAATGGACTTATTTAAAGTATTTTTAATTAAATATTATTTAATATATTTATTTTTAGATAATCTGGTTTGTCCAATTCAGTCCGAACTGGACTCGAACCAAATTTAAGCCCATGTGAGCATGTGGGGTGACCAAGGTGGCCATGTAGAGATATTTTATGTAGTAGAAATATTTTCTAAATTATTTTAAAATTTTATGTACAATTTTTAATTTTTTTAGTTATATGTACAATTACTGGTATTTTTATTATTAAATAATATTTTACAAGATTGTAGATTTTCTGGACCCGGATAAGAGAGTGCGGTATTGGTTCACCCATTGTCCAAGTTTATTATTTTATTATTATTATAGTTATTTTGTGGAAATTTAATAAACATGTTTTCCTATTTAAATATTATTATTATTTTGAGATTGATTTATTAAGTATTGAATTTATATATATATATATGTAGATATGTTTAAATATATTAAATAATTGGATAGTTGACTTTTAAATGGTATTTGGATTTTAAATAGATTTTTTCGTGTATTTATGGATATATACATATATAGATATAGATATTTATTTTTAAAGTTTAGATTTGATAAGTAATAATAATAATAAATAAATTACTTGTGGTGGTCGGCCACACCAATGTGGCAGCCGACCATCCATACCACAGATAGCTAGCAGCACAACATTGCATTGTGCGCCCCCCTCTATTAAATAGCTAGCAGCAGCTATTAGGCCGAGAATCCCACAACCTTATATATATATATATATATATATATATATATATATATATATATATATATATATATATATATAAAGAAAAACCTAATTTCTCCTCCTCCACTCTCCTTCTTTCCTTCCTTCTCTCACCTCTGTCCCCGTACTTCTCCTCAGCGTGCGTGCCCAACCTCGCCGGAGCGACAGCAGTCCCGTCTCCCGGTCGTCGCGACAACAACAACAGTTTTCCACTTTAAGGTATCCCACTTCCCCGATCGATATCTCCCTCATTTTAAATCCGTTTTTAGATCCATAAATTCGTGTAGAAAGTCCACATGACCCTCTTCGAGATCCCCAGGTGGATTTTGACATGGCCATCCAACTTACTCGAAAAATCGAGACAAAAATTGGAGAAAAACCACTTTTCTGAATATTAAAAACTGTTTTGAAACATCAACTTGTCGGCCACTTTTCTCGCTGTCCATTAAACTTTTGCAAAAACTAATTGAAGCCAATCAAAGACAACATAATCGAGATTGTAACGCACCTTTTGGATTCACTTTTCATCTAGTATGTAGAAAGTTACACGTTGTTAAAATTTTTTGAAAAATTATAAATTTTGTTTTCAAAAAGTGGAAAAACACCCGATACGGCGTGCGCCCCGACAAACCGGGCGACGTGGTCGCACATTATATACATCGAAAGGCGCGTATGGATGTTGTCGATATGTGGGAACTGACGGAACCCAATTTTGTTGCATGTGCGCGACGAAATCAGTACGTATCCGTCGAGATATACCGTATCGACCCTCTGCAAATTAAGTCACAACTTTGTGCACACTCATCATATCGCGATAAAACTTGCGCCATTAGACTCAAAATATTTTTCTGGTCCTGTGAGCCAAGTTTGGTCCGATTCTGAGACTGTTGATCGGGACGCTATTTTAGCGGGCCCACAATCCCACTCAACGGGCGATTTTGTGCACGGCCCACCGGAATTCAAAATTGGATATACCGTTGGGTTCGTCTCATCAAAATAAATCTATAAACATGTAGTTTGACGACTTTAGAGATCGTAGATTTTGGCACGTATTTCGGTGCAAAGTGGGTCCAACGGCAGACATCGTTTTGACCCGAAATTATAATTTTGTCCCTGTTCCAGAATTTAACTTTTGGATAGGCGTTTTCTAGGCATATCTTATATTCCAAACTCGTTCGTGATGTTTGTTGCAGCATCCGGAGTCATCTGCAGGATTTGGCTTTTCTTGCTTTGTTTATTTGTCGGTTCGAGCTACTGGATTATTTTCTTTGCACATAATCTCAGGCAAGATACCTTGCCATCTTTACTGCTTACTTTTAGTTACATTTTATTTCATTTATTGTATCTATATTTCTTGTTTATTATTTTCTTTTGCTTGTGGACCTAGAGTTAAGAGACTGGCGTCAATAGAGTGCATGTCATTGACATTGTCACGATTGTATCACGAGTGTGTATGAGTTGTGAGTATCATGTAGTGGTCACTTGCGTGTTGGCTGATCACCAATGCGCATGCGTAGGAATAACTATCAATAGATGCATGTTAGAAGACTTGACAGTTATCTATTATAAAACCGTGTGGTAGAAACGACACGTGTTGGTGTATCGTGGTTACGATGCATGTACAATAGCATTGGGGGGAGGGGACAGCTACTAGCGTAGGGGCTACATTTACTTTTTACACATTTATGGGTGATAGTGACTCGGATGAGCGCTACTTGCTGCCCGACCGATAGTGTCTAGGATGAGCGCTACTTGACGGTCACTCTTTATTACTTGCTTGCGTAAATCCGTTACAGCCCCTGCGTAGAACGTTGTCCTCAAAGTGCATATCACATAGATGGTTAGGAACCCTGTTGTGTTGTAGTTTATAGTATTTTTACTTATGCATTTATAATGGCATGTTCTTGATGTATCTTGCTACGTCCCTCTGAGGACCTGGTTATCTCTCCAGGTGTGTGCTTTCATGATTTACTGCAGGTGTTCTAGCCAAGATTGTGGTCTTCTCCATTCCTTCGAAGATGGACGCTCTTGGTTCGTCTTGATATTTTTATGGATCATTTTCTTGTATACTTTATCTCATTTTGATAGTTGGTAGTGGACTTTATCTCCGCCCAACGAATGTACCATAAATATTCAAGTTGATTTTATACTATTATTCTTTTCTTTGTGGATGAGATTTAATTTGTCTTGGATTACTACATTTTACAACTTATGTAAACATACAAGGTTTCCATATATTGGAGTGTGCTTCGTATGTATGCAGCTGGCATGATACGTATCTGGTCCAAAGTATTTTGGGACTGGGGCATTATATATTTTTATGGTGGCCCATGCAGGTCGAGTTTGTCACTTCGGTTACGTAATTGTATCGATGTGAGCCTGCAACATAGGATTAGAATCTAGGAATCTCATCCATACAGCTTGACCTCTTTCCTTGGCTTCAAATTTTGAACTCTCGTTCGACTTCCTTGAATTGCATCTTCCTTGATTCCTTTCTACCGTTGATTCTTATTTTCGTGCTTAGTGTCAACTAGGAAGATGACTACACTAGTGTATACTCCTAGGTCAAACACATGGCTAGAATGGTTATATGGGCAATTGGAATACATATAAGACTATAATTGAGTTAAAAGATTTTTCTTTAAAGTGTGATTTAATGATTAGTAATTTGTAAAGTAGGATACTACCAAGGAAGGTTTTAATCTTGAGATCTCTAAATAGTAAACACCAGAGGATTTATAGAATTTTATACTTGGTTTAAGAAATTGATTGATTTTTAAGATCTGATATTTATGATTTATTGTATTATAGTTATACACATTTGAACAGTTATAAATTTGGTTTGAAAATGATCTTAGCTTTAAAAAAAAGCCATAGGAATTATTTAAATTTGAGTTGTATAACTTACAATTTTGGTGTTTAGTAAATTTTGAATTTTAAGTAGAAGTAATTATGGTGAATTTTGGTTTAAAATATTTGAAAGTTATGAAAACGATTTTTGAGAAAATTTTTATTTTAAATGGTGTCCTATGATTGAGGATTTACAAATCTATTTAGATTTTTGGTAAAAAAAAGAGAGAGAGGATTTTGACTGATAGGATTATTTGAAAATTCAGTTTAATGAGGGATTGCTAATATTAAAACTATTGGGAGAATTTCAATGGATGTGATGGAAAGTTATTTTGATTGATTAAAGGAAGTTACCATTTAAAAGTTGTGATTTTGTTGGAATAACTTAGCATGAATAGAAGTTAAGATTTATGAGAGCTTTGAGCTAATTTTTGAGATTGCTTTTAATATGCTAAGAGTTTTATTATGAGTTATTAGAAAATTTTAGAGTGTTAAATTTTTGATTGATTGTGAAATTTTTATGGATTCGTAAATTATGAACTCTTGAGTTAAATAGTTGAATTTAAACGTTAATTTTGGAAAAGGTTAGTAGTAACGTGATAAAATTTTGCTTTGAGATTTAAGAAAGTGATTTAAATTTTTATGATGAATTTGAACGGCTTGGAGTGAATACAAATTTTGGTGGTATATTTTTGAAAGTTTATTTTAAAATTTTTGGAGGATACTTGAGCTAAAATTTTAATGGTAGGCCCCAAGATAACCCTACTGAGTATTCTACACTAATTGCCATGTCACTCATGACCATGATGGTAGTATATGTAGGTCCTAAAAAAAATCAAGTGGCACACATCAACAAAGTCAGAAAATCAAGAAATACAACTTTCAGATGACTTGCGCAGACAACAGATTACGCATCATTCAGATTGCGCAGGATCGATTGCGCACACTCTCAACTGCGCAAGCTGACGTGGCAAAAGTCATCATTATCTGACACAATCAAATCTTCTGACAACTGACAACACGGAGATCGAGGCGGCCATTCGTTTAATCGTGCAGCACGGCGCTCGAGGACAGCTGGCAGCGCAATCCAGGTTGGCGCAATCCGAGTTGGCGCAATCCATTTCCTACGCAAATCAAGTTGGCGCAATCCAAAGTCTGTGCAGTTCAATGTGCGCGGTCCACCAGTACAAATAATAAAGTACACGTGACATTCATGCCATCAATTGCTCATTTCGTGGCAACTGCCTATGCATGATCATGTGCATTTCAATCAAATGATGCCATGTGTCCAAGACAGTTAACCCATGATCCAGCAACTGCCTGCGCAGTCCATTGCTGCGCAAACCAATTGCTGCGCAATCCATCGTGCGCAGTCCAGAATAACTGAAAGTTAGTTATTTCTCAGAACTCTATAAATAGAGTTTCAAATCTCCATTCAAGGGGATCACGAATCAATAATCAGAAATCAGAGAGTTCAGGAGTTCTTGCCCAAGTGCTGCTGCATTCTTTCGAGGCTTTTGCCTTCAACTTCCGAGGCTTTTCGCCTTCAATTCCAGAGTTGTTTTCAACTTCAGAGGCTTCGTCTTCAGAGTTCACATCGTCCAAGGGATAAAGCAATCGTCATCTAGATTGGATTCCTAAAGTTGTACTATTCCCAGAATTCAAATTGTAATCTTTTACAAAGTTTGTATCAATAAAGTTCTTCAACTTTTGTTTTTGCAAACAAAATGGCGACTCTGCTGGGGACGACTTTCTCCTCCGATGAGGAAGTGACAACTCAATGTGACGTAGCGTCTATCGGAAAGACGCAGAAGACACTGGTTGTGAAGATCAACCAGACAGCCTATGAGTCTATAATCAATTCTAAGACTTCTCCTCGCACTGCAAACACTGCTGCCACAAGCAAAGTGCGCACAGTGTGGGTCTCCAAGACTGCTGTGCAGTCTGCCAACAAGGCTGCTGCGCAGTCTGCCAAGAAGCCTGATGCACAATCTGTTGCACATTCTACAGTTTCTGTCACCAAGCCCAGTGCACAATCTGTCTCTGCCACTGCTGTGCAATCTGCCATTGCCAGTACACAGAAGACTTCATATGCTGCCATGGCTAAGTATAAAACTCCTATGCCTCTAGCGCAATTGGCTGCCAACCTTCCTGCGCAAACTAACACTCCACCAACCAGAGTGCAACCTAAGCATTATGTGGCAAGAACTCCTGATGCGCAAACCACAGTCTCTGTGGCCAGAACCAATGTGCCATCCTCTCATGCACAAAGCATTCCTGCGCAATCCAAGAGTGACAGCCTTTTGGCTAAACTTTATTCTTCTCATAACAAAGGGAAAAATTCTGCTCATCTTTCCAAAAATACTGTTGCTCCTGCACAATCCACTGGGGGTAGTCCTTTGGCTATTCCTCTTTCTCTTCAAAACAAAGAGAAAGGCCCGTTGGACTTTTCTCAAACTTTCTTGTCTCATGACTTGGAAGACAACAGAGGGAAACACTCTTTAGCTAATCCTTCTTTTCAAAACAAAGAAAAAGGTCCTTTGATCTTTTCTCGATCTTCTTCAGTTTTTACCGAAGAAGATCAATATGAACGTGCCTCGGCACCAATCAGTACTAGAACTCTTTCAAACAAGGATTCTTTTTTCCTTTATGACAAGAGAACTTGTACTGATCAAAGAGGTATTCTGCCTACCCCGGTAGCAAAATTCCAGGATCTCTCGACTCTCAAAATTTCCCATTCCAGACAGGGAAAACTGTTAGTATCACAGACAGAAACCCCTGGGGGTGAATTTGCTGATCTCAGAACTTATCTTAACAGACCCACTTCGGTGAAACGCAAACAGCCAATGCCGAAGATCAAACATCATCAAAAATAAATCTCCAGGGTTAAAAATCTCGACACTTATACCAATGAAGTGAGCACTTCCCTGTATACTCAAGGGACTAAATACTTGAAGAATCGGAATCATGTTCCGAATGTTATCAAAGAACAAGTCCCTCAGAGTTTTCCTCGTTCTGCTGCTGTTCCCGATCTTCGAGAACATCTTAGACAAAAGCGGGATATTATCTCAACACCTTTAGTTCAACCATCTGATCATCATTGCAATCACAAAGTCATCATTCAATGTTGTTGTCAAAAAACAAAATGATCTGTTTTCGATCGTTTGACTTTTGCTAAATCTGAACCTATGTCAGAGGAAGACGAAGTCTTGTATGCTTCTGTTAACATGACTTCCCGAGACACTGGGGGTAGAAGATGCTCTAAGCACGGTAGACTCCGTAAACCAAGTCAGCGGTATTTAGAATTACTCCAAGAATCTTCTGAAGGAGTGTTTCGACATACCCGTTCTCGAAGCCGAGATACAATCGGTCAAAGGAATCTTCCTCAAGATCCTTCTGGTTATCTTCCTGTTTCTCATTCAGGAGATGACTCTTTCTCCGACTATGATGCATATAGCGAGAGCTCTGAACAGACGATGTCTTCTACTGTACCAAGAGAAGTGACAGCTTATGTTGTCACTGATGATCTAGATGCTTCAACTTCTACAAATCAAGAACAGCGAATCGCTGCACTTGAAGACAAGCTAAAAACCATGGCTGAAATGGTTGCTAATATGTATTCTATCATTGTGGCACAACATGCTATACCACCTACCGTACTACCTGCAAATCCTAAAATCATAGCATCATCAGTGCCTGTCAATGCTGGATTGGGAGTAGCACCTACTCAAATACCTCCTGTACAAGTTCAAACTACACCAAGTCAATCAGGAGCTGGGGGTAGTGCTTACAATGTTGTTCCTTCTCCTACTACTCTAACTCAACTTGCTCCTTCTTCATCATCTGAGGATGCTAATGAAGCTGTCAAACTCTTGCGAACTCAGTTCGAAGCCTTTAAAGAGAAAGACAACTTGCAAAGATTGGGAATCAAGCAGCCTTATCCAGTTGAATGGAAGGACGTCCCGTTCCCACCGAAGTACAAAATCCCAATAATCTCTTTGTTCGATGGCAGTACTTTCCCTAGTCAATTCATCAATCATTTTGAGGTGATGACCGTTCAACTTCAGCCAAATGACGCTCTTCTTACCAGAGTGTTCGCCGGTTGTTTAGCCGGCGTAGCATATGACTGGTATAGAAGTTTGTCCGATGGTTGTATCACTTCCTTTTCAGGTCTTAAACAAATTTTCCTAGAACGGTTCTATGAAGGGTTCAACGACATAACTATGTCGGCTCTCAACAAAATCAAATAGAAACACAATAAAACTGCTGAGAGCTTTATCGAACGTTTTCGCCGTAAAGCCTTGAAAATGCCTCCCGGGACTCCGGCTGCTGTCACTATTGATACTTGTAAGGCAAACCTATTACCTATTATCAGTATGTGGACGGGGTCTACCCAATTTCAGGACTGGCCTTCATTCATTGTCAACGCCAAAGCTGCAGAAGTAAGTGTCGAGAAGTTCAAACAATTGGGGGTACAAATGTCTAACCCTGATCGAGATGAACACCAGACATCAGGTGGTGGCAACCGCCAGAACAACCGCAAAGCAAAAGAGACTTTGAACATCAATCTGAACAAGAATAAAGAGTCTCTAGCTGTCAATGTAGCTCCGCCTACTTCCACTCCGACTCCTGCTGCACCTCCACCGAGGGAACCTCGTCCAAAAGTGGAATACTCTTTCGATGAGAATGACACTACGAGCATCTTTGAATGTTTACTCAAAAGCAACAAGATTCAACTCCCAGATCCAAAGAAACCTGATGAAGTCGGTAAGACAGATCATCCTAAATATTGTGTTTACCACAGGTTTATTGGACATCCTACTCGAGCATGTTACGTGCTCAAGGGCAAAATTCAGGAGCTCGTCAATGCTGGTGTAGTCACTCTGCAGCAAGATGAGAAGACTGTTACTGCAAACATGGTTTCGGTCCAATTCGGTGACTTTCCTCCGCAGATGGTACAGCACGGTATCATTCCAATTCCTAAAGCCACTCTTGAGATTGAGAATCTTCCGCCTCCACCAAATGAAGGTCTTGTCCCCTTATCTCTTGACAACGGCGAAGTTATCTGGGTCCATCCAGATCTTATTTCTGAATTCGAAGTCTCTTCTTCCTCTAAGAAGAAAGATCGCTCCAAAAGCAAGGTAAAGACCTGCAACATGGTGTCTTTTGAACCCATCCTTGATGAAGAGATTATGTTAGGCACCAGATCAGGGAAAGCCTATTTGAAAGATCATTCTGAAGGTCAAAAGAATCCTGCTTCTTCTTCTGAACCTACCCCAGTATAACCTGCTTCCACGGAAGAGATCCCTTCTACGTCTTCACCAGTTGTAGTGCCTATTTCTCCTAAGCCGGTGGTTGCTGACAAAGGCAAACAACAAGTCCGCTTTGACAAGCCCTTGAAGAAATCATCTCCTACAGGACTTGAAAAGCCATACAATTTTGATATATTGGCTCAACTAGCCAATACACCGGCTAGATTATCAATCTTCGAGCTCTTGCGTCTTTTTAAAGAGACTCGAGAAACTCTAAGTGAAGCCCTAATGCAGGCTGAAACTTGCCTAACTCTTCTCAAGAAGCCGGAAGCAGAACCGGTCTCTTATCGTCATTGTCACAGCGTATTAGAGTTGATTCCAAACATCACTTTCACTCAGGATGATATGCTACTGGAGGATAATAGACATGATCGTCCTCTCTACTATACAGGGTATGTCGATTCGATGAAAGTCGATCGTATCTTGATAGATCCAGGGTCTGCTCTCAACATCATGCCAAAGACGATGCTGGACGCATTGAAGATACTAGTGCATAGTCTTTCAAGCACAATCACCACTATCTTAGGATTCAACCAAGGAAGGAGTGAACCTTTGGGTAAGATTCGCCTAAAACTCCAAATAGGCAATCTTCGCACAAAGGTGACCTTCTATATCATCGATAATCATGGTTGTTCTTACAACGCTCTTCTGGGAAGACCCTTTCTCCATGAACATAATGTTGTTCTATCAACTCTTCATCAATGCTTTAAATATGTCGATGACAAAGGAGAAGTTCACAAGGAAGTTGCAGACCTTTATCCTTTCAAGGGTGTCGAAGCATACTGCAATGACGCTCGTATATACAAGAAGGAATTTATGAAGGTGGTATTGGCAATGGATACTGAAGAAGATCAAGAAACAGTGCCCAATGACACTCTCATTATACCTGTTAAAGGGCGTGTTTCCCACCCTCAGTCCTCTAAACCACTGGCTATTCACTTGCCAATTCAGCGGCAGTCTACTGATGACGATCAGGATAAAAGGGAGCTCACCTCTTATGAGCCACTTGTTATCGATTTACGTCGTAACAAGGACAAAAAGCAGCTCACTTCTTCTGAGCCTCTTGTTGTCGATTTAACTCACAACAAGGAAAAAAAGGAGCTCACCTCTTCTAAGCCACTTGTTATTGACCTTCGTCGTAATAAGTCTCTTCTACGTTCTTCTTCTCTCCCTCTTGTAATCAATTTGACCAAGCCTGCTAAGGCTAAAGGTCCTGCTGTAAATACAGATGTACATATCAATAAAAAAGTATCTACTTTCCAGTATACTGATGTTATTTATTATACTAAATGCTATTTGGATATGTTAGATAGCTTCAAATCATTTACAATGGGAGTGGTGCAATCTCTTCAAACAAAAGTTTCATGTGAACACCCAAAAGATTCATATCGTATCGTTCCCGCTCGCAAAAAGGGTGAACGTCCAATACTTTTTAGTAAAAGACCGGAACAAAAATTTAGCTACACGGATGATAGTAAAGTTAACGACACGGGACATCTTCAATTCCGTCGTTACAGTCAACAATCAAAAGACACCGTCCGAAAGATGGGTTACGACTTTAAAAGCGGCCTTAATTATGGTAAAGGCAGAAGGACTCCTATTCGTACAGCTGTTCCACAAGAAAAGTCAGAAATGTATTACAGCATGACCAAAAGAGGTCTTGGTTATGCTTCTCCTCCGATGTTATCCCCAGCAGTTTTTGACTCTGATAGTGAGAAACAGTTTAACTCTTCTAATTCCAGATCATGGGATTCTGATACCAGCGTTGGTGAAGTCTATCGTGTAATCGTATCTTCTAATATGGTCTCCGCTGAACTTCCGGAAGAATATGATGAGGACATTGAAGAAAATTTTGAAACTGATCCTTGGGCTCAACAGATGGATAATCAATGGGTACTCCGATTTGAACAAAGAGAACCTCCTACTGAAGATCAACTAATTCAAGTTGATGTAGGAGAAAGCGAGTCGCCTCGTCCAATCTTTATTAGCAAGAATCTTCCGGAAGCAGATAAACAAGAGTTGATTCTTCCCATTAAAGAATACATTGACGTCTTTGCTTGGAGTTACGAAGACATGCCAGGTTTCGATCCTAAAATTGCTACTCACAAATTGAACATTCTGCCTAATGCTAAACCAGTCAAACAGCAACAACGGCGATTCAAGCCTAAAATGATGGACGCGATCGATGATGAAGTCAAGAAGCTCATCGCTTGTGGCTTTATTCGAGAAGAACAACATCCTGATTGGGTAGCCAACGTTGTTCCAGTCCTGAAGAAAAATGGCAAAGTTCGAGTCTGCATCGACTTTCGAGATCTTAATGAAGCATGTCCGAAAGATGAATTTCCTCTCCCTATCACGGACGTGATGATTGACAATACTTGTGGGTTCGAGCGAATATCTTTTTTGGATGGGTTCTCTAGATACAATCAGATCAAGATGAATCCTGAAGATGAAAAACATACATCTTTTCGTACTCCTCGGGGAGTCTATTGCTACACAGTGATGCCGTTTGGTCTCAAGAACGCTGGTTTAACTTACCAGCAGGCCATGAGTACCATCTTTCGAGATCATCTGCGCAAAACTGTCGAATGCTACGTCGATGATATTGCTGTCAAAAGTCGTCTAAAAGAAGATCATATCCAAGATTTGAGAACAATCTTCAATCTCATGCGTCAACATCAGCTCAAGATGAATCCCACTAAGTCATTCTTGGGTGTCTCTAGTGGTAAGTTTCTCGGCTTCGTTATTACCTCTAAGGGTATACACGTGGATCCCGAGAAGATCAAAGCCATTCAAGAGATGCGTCCTCCACGCAACCTAAAAGAGCTACGAGGATTTCAAGGTCGACTTGCGTACATCAGGCGATTCATTTCGAACTTGTCTGGACGCTGCAGACCATTCACTCAACTAATGAAGAAGGATGTATCTTTTATTTGGACTGAAGAATGTCAACAAGCATTCGACGACATCAAATGATATTTCATGAACCCACCAGTTTTGGTGCCACCAATCTCAGGAATTCTATTCTTAATGTATGTCCGTGCTATGGATCACTCGTTGGGTGCTTTACTTGCCCAAAAGAATAAAGAAGATCATGAACAGGCTATCTATTACCTCAGTCGTACTATGATTGGTGCTAAACACCGTTATAGTCCGGTTGAAAAAGAATGCCTAGCCCTTATGTTCGTCGTTCAAAAGACAAGACATTACATCATTGGTCAAACCATTCATGTCATATCCCGAGTCAATCCACTTCGGGTATTAATGAAGAAGCCTAGCACACTCAACTCTCGGCTTGCTACATGGGCCATCCTTCTAGCCCAATATGATATGGTGTATGTTCCTCAAAAGTCTGTCAAAGGTCAAGCACTGGCAGATTTCTTGGCGGCTCATCCTGTACCAGAAACATCCAAGCTTTACGACGAAATTCCAGACGAGACTTTGGAAGTCAACTTGATCTCTGAAGAATTTCCAACCTGGCGTCTATTCTTTGACGGAGCATCCAGAATCGGACCCAATGGTGTTATTGTAGCAGGAGTTGGAGTTGTTCTCATTTCTCCAGACGGATCAACTATCCAAAGAGCTTACTTTTTAGATGAATCATGTTCCAATAATGTAGCAGAGTACAATGCTCTACTTATTGGTCTTCAATTAGCCAAGCAATTGAACATTGAATATCTGGAAGTTTACGGCGACTCTAAATTGGTTGTCAATCAGGTTAGAGGAACTTATGAAGTCAGTCATCAAGATCTGGTGCCTTACTTTGAAGCAGCAATTAACATGACTACATCATTCAAAGCTTTCTTTATTGAATATGTACGCCGAGCTTGCAATATTGAAGCAGATGCCTTGGCCAATCTTGCAGCAGTCTTAGCTATTCCCATCAGAAGACAACAAGTGGTGTTATTTCTAATCGAGAATTGTTTTGTGTCGAAAACAATCGTAACATCGAGTTCAGTAATTTTGCTGAAATTAATGTTATCAATGAAGATTGGAGAACTCCTTTCATCGACTTCGTGGTTCACGACATACTCCCCGAAGATCCTAAGGAGGCTACAAGTATTCGACGATGATCTCTACGATTCTACTACAACCAAACCACTAAGACTCTTTATCGACGGACTTACGACGGTCTTCTTCTACGCTGTCTAGCTGGTGATGAAGCAAAACAGGTATTACGTGAAGCTCATGATGGTGTCTGTGGAGCACATCAGCCCCGTCCTAAGCTACAGGATCGCATTCGAAGAATGGGTTACTGCTGGCCCTCTATGGTATCAGATGCCATCGAATATGTAAAGAAATATCGAGCCTGTCAAATCTATGCAGACTTCATTCATCAACCTTCGGAATTTCTACATCCGACAGCCGCTTCCTGGCCTTTCGAAGCTTGGGGCATGAATGTTATAGGTCCTATTAATCCTCCTTCTTCTAGAGGACATCGGTTCATTTTAGCAATAACAGACTACTTCTCTAAGTGGGCTGAAGCTATACCCTTGGCTGAGGTCAAGACCAGTAGTGTTATCAACTTCGTCAAACACCATGTCATTTATCGATTTGGTGTCCCTCGGCAAATTATTCATGACAATGGACCGCAATTTATCAGCCAGAAATTTACCAGATTCTGTGATGATCATCGGATTAATAATGTCGCCTCGACTGCCTACAATCCTGCCGTTAATGGTTTAGCTGAAGCCTTCAATAAAACTATTATCAAACTCCTCAAGAAGTTTGTATCCACTAACAAACGAAATTGGAGTGAAAAGCTTGGCGAATGTCTATGGGCCTACCGAACTACGGTCCGCAATCCTACAGGTTTACACCTTTCTCTCTGGTATATGGCTGTGAAGCTGTTCTTCCTCTGGAACTTCAAATTCCTTCTTTAAGGATTGCCATTGCTAATGAGCTCACTACAGAGAATAATGACCTTCTTCGACTTCAAGAATTAGAAGCACTTGACGAGAAGCGGTTAATGGCTCAGCAACATATCGAGTTATATCAAGCCCGCATCTCGAAGACTTTCAATTGCAAAGTGAAGGTCAGAGCCTTTCAGCAAGGAGAACTTGTTTTAACAGTCAGACGTCCTATGACTATGACTCATATGAGCAAAGGCAAGTTCGACGCAAAGTGGGAAGGTCCATATGTAGTGAGCAAAGTCTTCTCAAATGGAGCTTATCAACTCTCAGAACTGGATGGACGAATTGCAATGATGCCTATCAATGGCAAATTCCTTAAGAAGTACTATGTATAAATGTAAATGCTTGTAAATCATCAGACAAGTTCATGTTCGTAAATAAAATTTTATTTCGTCATGAATGATAGTACATGATATTAAGGAAGATCACTATCATCATTTTCTACATTTGGACGCGGACCACTACCGTCCTTTTCAAAAATACGGTCAGCAAAAGAACCGAGAACCTCTTTTTTGGAACCCACGAGGAACTTACAGGCAGCCATCCTCATGGCTTCTTCTTCTTCAGTCCTTCCTGGTTCGAGCAGAAAGTCCAGAATGTCTCTCGGTGGTTTGGGTGCGGATGAACCTTCGCCTGCTTCTGCTTCCTTTGGCTGAACTGGATCAACAGGACGTTCTTTAACGTCTTCTTCAACCTTCAGGGCGAGCTCAGTCTTCTTGAGTGCATCTTCAGACGACATTTTTATGTTGAAAAGTGAAAGTGCTCGTTCCTGTCAGATTTTTGTTCTATTTATATGCAGAGATTTCTCAAACAACAAAATGACACATTCACCCGATGGTTCATCCGTTCATTACATTCATCCGACGGTTCATCCGTTCATTTAATTCCCTTGATGGTTCGTCCGTTCATCACATTCATCCGACGGTTCGCCCGTTCATCCATCATCACTTGACGGTTCGTCCGTTCATTACATTCATCCGACGGTTCATCCGTTCATTTAATTCCCTTGACGGTTCGTCCGTTCATCACATTCATCCGACGGTTCGCCCGTTCATTTGCTCACCACCACTTGACGGTTTGTCCGTTTGTTCTATCATTTGACGATTTTTTCGTTCATCTCACATCCATATCAGCAACTTATCGTTTCGATTAAGTTGTCAATTGAAATAATAATGTTCAGTATATTCTGCCACGTCCATATTACCTCTGAGCAGATATAATGAATATAATTATTTTTTATAAAATTATCAAGAAATATATCATGTCTTATACCTCTGAATATATTTTCTATCTCTATTATTTATATCTGAACAAGATATGCAACAAATAATGGAGCCACAGCAAAAATGTCTTTTATTGATTGAAATATAAAACATTACAAAAAAAAATACATACTTCAAAAGACAAAAGATACAAAAAATTCTATTAAGAGGGAGGAATAATCAAATTGTCAATCTGCTGCTTCAGAGTCTGCAGTTCTTCTTCATGAGTGGATGTCACCCTCCTTCTAGCCTCTTCCATCCCGGTTTCTTCATTAAAAACGGGCATGTTTACAGTCCGGCGGGTAATCTCTGCACCATGAGCTGCATCATACTCAGCCTTCTCCTGAATCAAGGCATTGAATTGTTCAATCACAAGTTGATAATTAGCAGTTTCTTCTTCTAATTCTTGCTGGAGACGAACAATTTATGCTCTCAGTTCAGCGATTCTCTGTCCTTTTCTTTCAGCCATCAAAGTTACTGATTCTAGCTTGGAATTGTATTCAGCAGACTTTGTGGAGTAAGCTTCCAAAAGATTTTGAAGATTCATCCTTTCTATATCAGCTGCTTGGGCCATTTTCTCGAACTCAGCCTGCACTAGAGATTCTATTTCCTTCTTTTTGAGCTCCTTATATTTCTTTATGGAGACTTCTAATTCATTCAATATGTGGTCAAGAAGAGTGGCCTGAGCTTCGTCTCCTTGCTCCCTTATAGCCCTTACTAAAAGAGAAGTTGGGTTTCTAACCATAAAGAAATCAGCTCCCTCTTTGTCCATTATTTTGTTGACTAGGGGTCTCAACGATTCAAAGAAGCGTCTGGTGAATGATTGAACAATTTGTTGATTAATTGCCAGGGACCCAGGAGTCGCAGCTACTCCTGTTGAAGACGAGGTAGCAGGATGCTCGATCCTTTGTGTCTGGATGGCAGGCTCTTTAAACAAAGGAGCCAGAGTGGAGCTATTCGCCCCTTCTGTTTGTTCCTCTGCAAAAGTAAAATTGTTATTTTGCTAGTCGTTTGCCAAAATAACCAAAAAGATCAAATGAAGACAGTCTTACCTTGGTTCGATCCAGCAATGAGCTTATCCCCTGCAGGAGTAGACTCTGGCAGAGCAGAAGTAACTTCAGCTATAACAGCTTGGCTACTACCCGCTTTAGAACTACAAGACAAATGATGACTGCTACTAACAACCACCGTCGTTATGGGCACTATGTCCGTGCACGTCGAAGGTGCTAGAGGAGTCTCATGATCTACAGAAAATACAAATAAAGATGTTAGCTATCAATTCATTCAAGAGAAGATTGCTAATTTCATTTTATACCTTGGGGATCATTGGCGGGAGTTTCTTCCAGGGTTTCTTCACCTATTGCTTTTTCTGAAACCTCAACATCCTTTTCAGGATTTAAGGTATCGGTAGCATTCTCGGGAGCCTCAACATCCTTTTCAGGATTTAAGGTCTCAGCAGCATGTTCTGGGATTTCAACATCCTCCTCATTTACATCATTGACAGCAGTAGGAGATATGTGTACTTCATCATCTTCTTCAAGATCTTGCATGTAGTTATCAATATTTTCAGATAAAGAGCTCTCCTCATCCTCGTCTTCTTCTGGTGCCTTCTCGCTGGTAGTCGCAGCTTGGTCACCATAGTCACCCAGAGGACTGTAGATACAATCTTCTAAAGCTGTAATTACTTCGCGATCTTCCTCTTTGCGAAGGGTTCTCGGAGTAGGCGGAAGTTCAACAATCTGTAATTGCTCTTCCCTCACTTTCTCCACAGTACTTCCTTTAGGCTCTTCGGCCTCAGTTTTCGGAGCAAGATTTGTCCTTTGCTCAACCTCCTCTCTATGTTCAGGACTAGGAGTTTTATTTCTAGGTTCTGAAACAGGAGTAGGAGAGGGCAAAATTAATCCAGCTGCAGCATCCATCACCATTGAAGACAAGGCCCAATTCTTTCTGAGGACCAGCTTCTTTCTTTTCAATGGCCTCTCAGGACTCTCTATATTGACAGTTTCAACTTGTTTCTGGATGGAAGTTGGTGTTGTAGCCTCTTCTTGTTGAGTTGACTCGGCCAGTTGCCGAGAATGAGACCGAGTCGTGATCCTTTCAGAAGAATGCTCTAGGATCAACTTCTTCTTTGCTGCTGGAGCAGGAGGATCTTCTCTTCTTTTCTATTTTGCAGGAGATCTACCCACTTTCAGAGAGATACGCATTACTGCGTTTACTTCTTAAGGGAATATAATATCCTTCGAAACTTCCAAAGGTGCGTCTGCTGGCTCGTGTACCTCATCATTTATAGGGATCGACAGAGCAATTCTTCCTTTCTTCAATCTCGTCGAAGTAGCGAAACTATCTGCGAGGTTAAAATTCTCAGCAAAAGTGTTCGCGGATGTATAAAATACTGAATAAGTAAATAGCATCCGAGGACCATGAGTGTTATTTGCTGGCATCGAGAATATGGCCTTCGTATCACGGGCATTATAGTAAGCCCAGGCTCGGGCCCCGTCTATCAAAAAACCCTTGCCTTGGAGACAGGTGATTGCGTTCCCCACATGGAATTGATCATATCCAAACTGCCGAGCAAATCGGCTGGGGAGATATGGTTCTAAGTAACATTCCTCTTCGAACCGGTATACCAGATGAGACGGTCGAATTGTCTTCAACCATTCAAAGGCTACACGGTTTAAAGGCTGCATCTTTGAGTCCACCATATTTGTTGGCATCTGATCATGTCCAGCAGGGAGAGGAGCACAACAAAAGTTCCATCCTCTATTCAAATTTAGAACATATCTACACTCGCTCAAAGAAGTGTACTTCTATTTACCATGAGAGTACCTTCGCAGAAAGCTGCCATCAACCGGTCCCATGCCGGGGTCCATTAAAGTAGGATAGTGGAGAAGCAACCATCCAAATAGATATGTGTATGGCAGTTCTAGGCGAGGGAATTCTTTCTCTCCTTTTGTCTTCAGCATCAGGTCAACATATAGACGAAGACCAGCATTCAGTTTACAAGTCATGGCTGACAAAAGATCCATCTTATAGCCAAAGACTAGTCTAACATCCGCAAAAAGAACGCCCCGGTGAAAGCGATCCACAGCACTGGATCCGGGAACCACAAACCGCCGAAGCCAGTATGTCAGAAACCCTGCCAGTTGGGCTTCTTTTGACATGGGTCTATAACCCATTCTCAAGTAACTCTCCAAAGTATCCCCTGTCTTCAAAGGGGGGTATTGATAATCATCCTTCATTTGCTTATCAAAATTACCACTCCCTTCCATCAGCTTCATAACTTTTGTATTGCTCAAAGGTTTGAAGAAATCAGGATAGCATTTGTCGTTTTCCTTAGTCTTCTTCTCTTCTATGTGGTGAAGGAACAGATAGGGTAACCATTTCGAAGAATAACAGGTGTTTGCTGTAGCACTCTTATAAAACAGGGAGCAGATCTTGTAATGGCATAGCAGTTCCTCGAATACTGCTACCATCGTCGCATTTTCCCTTCTAAGTTTGTCCAACTCATCATTGGTTGGAACAAACTCTTCATATGGAGCATCTGCCATTGGCAAGTACGAGATATATTTCATCTCGTGGAGTGCAAATCCGATTTCTCCACCAGGGGTCATGAAAGTTCCTGTTCTATAATTGTATCGTTCAGCCAAGGCCAAGAACAGGTGTGAATTGGGTACAAAACCATAAACAGTGGCGTGCACTGCTTGGTACAGATTGATCTGTTGAAGTCTGTCTTCAAATGTTGTCAGAATCCAATTTGCAATACAGTTCCATCTCCTGTAATCTGGATTCACCAATCCAGTTAATCTGATATCCTGTTCGAGGTACTTCCCTTCAGCTTTCGCAAATTCGTTTGCAAATATCGGTGTTCTGACAGGCATCAACAAAGTGGAGTTCTCTGGCGGATTGCAACCAGGTCTCAATCCTCTCAACAAGACACTGTATCGATCAGAGGAGCTGTAGAACATATCCTTCTTATTTGGCCCCTTTTTCACAAAAATTTTTCCTGCACGAGCATCTTAAAAAAGAGTGATGTTCCACTCCATCTTCCTCGGATAGCTCGCATGAGCATACCGGGATAAAGGGAGACAGCGGGCAATATCTGGTATAAAGAATGACCTATCTTCCTGATGGACTATTCTTTCCTCCATCCTCGGCCTTGGTTGCGAGCTTTTCTCAAAAGCCTCACCAAACAAGAATGAAGGTTTCTTATAAATAACAGCGTCTGCTGATTCCAAGGGTTGTCCATTCATTAAACACAGTAGAGTCTCATTGTCTTGAGATGTCAGAATTGCCTGATGGGAGGTCGGTAGATCATATTGGGGATAATGTACATGGAAGAGATCCTCTTTATACTCCGACTCTGAAAGAGTTCCCACAAAAGTTTCATATTCTGGATCTTCTCTCACATTAACTGCATCAAACAGAGAAAATAAAAATCAGTACAAGTCAAGTCAAAGATTCTTTCATCAGTTTGCGTAAAATCAAAATGCGCAATATCAGATTGTGCAGCATCAGTTTGCGCAAACGTCAGACTGCGCGAACAAACAGCCATCAGTTTGCGCTGACCATCTCGCGCAAATCAGCAGATTGTGCTGACATCTGCCAGCGCAGTTCAACCGATTGCGCAGAAAGTCGCTCTTCATAAAAATAAAGAGTTAACTGATTTGTGCAACCAGAACCCTAAAAAGGGTGGCGCAGTATGATCACATCTCTAAAAAGAGATGGATTTTGAAGAAACAGTGAGATCAAAACCCTAAAAAGGGTTTTTGATTAAAAGTTCTCTACCTGAAATTGCAGGGTGCGCGGATTCATGACGAGAAGCTCGTTGCGCAGCTCTGTTTGATGATTCGACCGGGGCCTTGCCCTTAGCGGCGGCGGAGGATCGTCGGGGCGCCATGAAGATCGTCGGAGAAGGAAGTCGAAGTTCGTTCGAAAATTTCTTTCTCTCAAACACAAAGGAGGCAAAGTAAAGAAATGAAATGAAGAAGAGAGCTATTTATAGCTTTCGAAAACGAAATGGCTGCCTCAGTTTGCGTCGAAAATTGGGGACAATCCCTCAGATTGCGCAGCCAGTTTACATCATGCGCAAATTGATTCAAATTTCAAAATTAAAAGTATTTCAAAATTTTGAATAAGTTCAACTTTCGAAAACTTTGAAGGGGGTCTTGTAGGTCCTAAAAAAATCAAGTGGCACACATCAACAAAGTCAGAAAATCAAAAAATACATCAGATGACTTGCACAGACAATAGATTGCGCATCATTCAGATTGCGCAGGATCGATTGCGCATACTCTCAACTGCGCAAGCTGACGTGGCAAAAGTCATCATTATCTGACACAATCAAATCTTCTGACAACTGACAACACGGAGATCGAGGCGGCCGTTCATTTAATCGTGCAGTACGGCGCTCGAGGACAGCTGGCAGCGCAATCCAGGTTGGCGCAATCCGAGTTGGCACAATCCATTTCCTGCACAAATCAAGTTGGCGTAATCCAAAGTCTGCGCAGTTCAATGTGCGCGGTCCACCAGTACAAATGATAAAGTACACGTGGCATTCATGCCATCAATTGCTCATTTCGTGGCAACTGCCTATGCATGATCATGCGCATTTCAATCAAATGATGCCAGGTGTCCAAGACAGTTAACCCATGATCCAGCAACTGCCTGCGCAGTCCATTGCTGCGCAAACCAATTGCTGCGCAATCCATCATGCGCAGTCCAGAATAACTGAAAGTTAGTTATTTCTCAGAACTCTATAAATAAAGTTTCAAATCTCCATTCAAGGGGATCATGAATCAATAATCAGAAATTAGAGAGTTCAGGAGTTCTTGCCCAAGTGCTGCTGCATTCTTCCGAGACTTTTGCCTTCAACTTTCGAGGCTTTTGCCTTCAACTTCCGAGGCTTTTCGCCTTCAATTCCAGAGTTGTTTTCAACTTCAGAGGCTTCGTCTTCAGAGTTCACATCGTCCAAGGGATAAAGCAATCGTCATCTAGATTGGATTCCTAAAGTTGTACCATTTCCAGAATTCAAATTGTAATCTTTTACAAAGTTTGTATCAATAAAGTTCTTCAACTTTTGTTTTTGTAAACAGTATATACACAAGGGTTATTAGTCATCTACCCAGCTATGTGACTGTATTACCACCTCGACTTACTCGACCTTCCTTCAATTCTAGATCTTTTAATTGCGACCTTCTAACCCATTTGCAATTTGAATAATGAGTTAATGGTTCCTTAACTGTGTTCATCTAATAAACTATCTTCTCTCTAGAACTATGTCCCTAAATGATTTTATTGGATTCTCTAATTAATTTTATTTATTTTTTTATTTCATGCTTTAACTTGATCTTCTTTATTTTTGTACATTAAATATCACCTCGTGAACTCCCACTTTCTACTTTAGATCTTTTGGCGTCCCTTACCGTCACTTGGATATTTGGAGCATGACACTAGACTTTTCCTTCCGACAAATTTCATATGTAAGACCTACACAAGCCCACCTTTATGTGGATATATCATGTCCCACTAGAACACGTCTCCTTGTACACTATTTTTATGATATGGCCATCTGATCAAAATGGCTAAACTATAACCTTTACCATGATACCGATATATTTTTGACCACGGATAGGGATTCCATCTCGACTCAATTCTTTCGACCGATATGTGATTTTGTTCTACATAATTCCTTAAATGCTTAAATTTGTGTTTTATCTTAATTACTTGACCCATTGTCCCATCACGCTACTAGCTTAACTCTTGTAAGTTGGGTAGAATACCTCACGGCCCAACAAAGCCTTTGTCCTTGGGGCCCATGTTGATAAGTTTGCTTAGACTATAATTTCATAGAACCCTAACTTAGCTAGTCAACCAAGACAACTGTATAGGCCCAAACTTCGGGCGAGCCTTGATTTTAAAAGATCTTGGACTATTTAAAATTTCCTTCATCAGTACCTCCCTTGCTCATACTTTGACTATCTCATGCTGCTAATGTAGCTCCAGTTTGGCAAGCTTATTTCATTATCAAGCTTGATCATGACATATTTTATTGGGTGCACCCACTAACATATTGTCTAATCAGAACCGGTACATGATGGTCTGATCAACCTATTGCACTTTGGTTCGCCTGCGTATATTATTCTACGTGGATGGAGACATAGTTAAACTTGCCTTAGAGTCTCATCCGCGACAGCATTGATAACTCTTATTTGAATTATTTTCGTCACCTATGAACCACGTATTCGTACTCGATAGCATCGTCCTTGAACTCTTTATTGTTTTTACTTTACTTATATTAGAAAGACCAGGCACTGTGCATGGTAGATAGATGCAAGATATCACCTTTCGTTTTTCTATCAGTTATTTTAACACGAATTTAGATAGCCACCGACCAACTCATGTGGCTATATTCTCACCTTAAACTCTCCTTCTACCCCTCAATCCCATCTACCCTATTGTTCCTAAATTTCGAGGACGAAATTCTTGTAAGTTGGATAGGATGTAAACCCCTATTTTTTTTAATTATTATTTTTATTAATTTATTAGACTTAAAAATGAATTTATGCAATTTATGGTTTTTTTTTTTGAAATGACCTTAGCCATTGTTGAGTTTTGGAGCACTAGACGACCATGAATTTTGACACGAAAAATGGAGCAGTGTGCCTTGACTAGTACATTAGCCATGCCGGGGGAAGCCTAGCCATGGTGATGACCAAACTAGGAAAACCAGACAGAGTTGTGAATGGACTTATTTAAAGTATTTTAAATTAAATTAATTGCACTTTGCTACCCTCAACTATTCCGCCTTTTCAACTTGATACCATAAACTTTTTTTCGTAACAAATTGGTACCTCAACTATTATTTTTTTTCAACTTGATACCTAATTTTTCAAAAATTCCGAAAATGCCCTTCCCTCTTCCTTTCCTCCACCGCCTTCCCCACTCCGGCCACCCCCCCTGCTAGCTCTGGCCGCCCCACCCCCCCTGCTAGCTCCGCCCCCCCCCCCCCCCCCCCCGCCCCCTACCCCCCCTGCTACCTTCGGCCACCCCCTGCCCCGCCTCCCGCCCCGCCCTCCCTCCCCAGCCGCCCTCCTCCCGTGCTGCCGCGGCCTAGGGGAGAGGCGGGGGCGGGCGGGCGGCCGGAGTGAGCAGGGGGGGTGGGGGACGGGGGGCGGAGCTAGCAGGGGGGCGGCCGGAGTGAGCAGGGGGGGCGGCCGGAGCGTGCAGGGGGGGAGGGTTAGGGGTAGGGGTAGGGGCATTTTAGTCCAAAATAACATCTGGGTACCAAATTGTTACAAAAAATAGTTTAGGGTACAAAGTTGAAAAATGGTAATAGTTGAGGGTAGCAAAGTGCAATTAAGCCTTATTTTATATATTGATTTTTAGATAATCCGGTTTGTCCAATTCAGTCTGAACTGGGCCCGAACCAAATTTAAGCCCATGTGAGCATGTGGGGTGACCAAGGTGGCCATGTAGAGATATTTTATGTATGTAGAAATATTTTCTAAATTATTTTAAAATTTTATGTACAATTTCTAATTTTTTTAGTTATATGTACAATTATTGGTATTTTTATTATTAAATAATATTTTACAAGATTGTAGATTTTTTGGACCCGGATAAGAGTGTGCGGTATTGGTTCACCCATTGGGACAAGTTAATTATTTTATTATTATTATAGTTATTTTGTGAAAATTTAATAAACATATTTTCCTATTTAAATATTATTATTATTTTGAGATTGATTTATTAAGTATTGAATTTATATATATATGTAGATATGTTTAAATATATTAAATAATTGGATAGTTAACTTTTAAATGGTATTTGGATTTCAAATAGATTTTTTGGTGTATTTATGGATATATACATATATAGATATAGATATTTATTTTTAAAAGATTAGATTTGATAAGTAATAATAATAATAAATAAATTACTTGTGGTGGTCGGCCCCACCAATGTGGCAGCCGACCACCCATACCACAGATAGCTAGCAGCACAACATTGCATTGTGCGCCCCCCTCCATTAAATAGCTAGCAGCAGCTATTAGGCCGAGAATCCCACAACATTATATATATATATATGTATACACATATATATATATATATATATATATATATTAACTCGAAAAGAAAAACCTAATTTCTCCTCCTCCACTCTCCTTTCTTCCTTCCTTCTCTCACCTCTGTCCCCGTACTTCTCTTCGACATGCGTGCCCCACCTCGCCGGAGCGACAGCAGTCCCGTCTCCCGGTCGTCGCGACAACAACAACAACAGTTTTTCACTTTAAGGTATCCCACTTCCCCGATCGATATCTCCCTCATTTTAAATCCGTTTTTAGATCCGTAAATTCGTGTAGAAAGCCCCACATGACCCTCTTCGAGATCCCCCAGGTGGATTTCAACATGGCCATCCAACTTGCTCGAAAAATCGAGACAAAGTTGGAGAAAAACCACTTTTCTGAATATTAAAAACTATTTTGAAACATCAACTTGTCGGCCACTTTTCTCGCTGTCCATTAAACTTTCATAAAAACTAATTGAAGGCAATCAAAGACAACATAACCGAGATTGTAACGCACCTTTTGGATTCACTTTTCATCTAGTATGTAAAAAGTTACACGTTGTTAAATTTTTTTGAAAAATTGTAAATTCTGTTTTCAAAAAGTAGAAAAATACCCGATACGGCGTGCGCCCCGACAAAACGGGCGACGTGGTCGCACACTATATGCATTGAAAGGCGCGTATGGATGTTGTCGACGTGTGAGAACTGACGGAACCCAATTTCGTTGCATGTGCGCGACGAAATCAGTGCGTATCCGTCGAGATACACCGTATCGACCCTCTGCAAATTAAGTCACAACTTTGTGCACACTCATCATATCACGATAAAACTTGCGCCATTGGACTCGAAATATTTTTCTGGTCCTGTGAGCCAAGTTTGGTTCGATTCTGAGACCGTTGATCGGGACGTTATTTTGGCGGGCCCACAATCCCACTCAACGGGCGATTTTGTGCACGGCCCACCGAAAACCAAAATTGGACATAACGTTGGTTTTGTCTCATCAAAACAAATCTGTAGACATATATTTTGATGACTTTAGAGACCGTAGATTTTGGCACGCATTTCGGTGCAAAGCGGGTCCAACGGCGGACTTCGTTTTGATCCAAAATTACGATTTTGCTTCTGTTCTAGAATTTAACTTTTGGACAGGCGTTTTCTAGGCATATCTTATATTCCAAACTCGTTCGTGATGTTTGTTGCAGCATCCGGAGTCATCTGCGGGATTTGGCTTTTCTTGCTTTGTTTATTTGCCGGTTCGAGCTACTGGATTATTTTCTTTGCACATAACCTCAGGCAAGATACCTTGCCATCTTTACTGCTTACATTTAGTTACATTTTATTTTATTTATTGTATCTATATTTCTTGTTTATTATTTTCTTTTGCTTGTGGACCTAGATTTAAGAGACTGGCGTCAATAGAGTGCATGTCATTGACTTTGTCACGATTGTATCACAAGTGTGTGTGAGTTGTGAGTATCATGTAGTGGTCACTTGTATATTGGCTGATCACCCGTGCATATGCGTAGGAATAACTGTCAATAGATGCATGTTAGAAGACTTGACAGTTATCTATTATAAAACCGTGTGGTAGAAACGACACGTGTTGGTGTATCGTGGTTACGATGCATGTACAGTAGCATTGGGGGGAGGGGACAGCTACTAGCGTAGGGGCTATATTTACTTTTTACACATTTATGGGTGATAGTGACTCGGATGAGCGCTACTTGCTGCCCGGCCGATAGTGTCTCGGATGAGCGCTACTTGACGGCCACTTTTTATTACTTGCTTGCGTAAATCCGTTACAGCCTCTGCGTAGAACGTTGTCCTCAAAGTGCATATCACATAGATGGTTAGGAACCCTGTTGTGTTATAGTTTATAGTATTTTTACTTATGCATTTATAATGGCATGTTCTTGATGTATCTTGCTACGTCCCTCTGAGGACCTGGTTATCTCTCCAGGTGTGTGCTTTCATGATTTACTGCAGGTGTTCTAGCCAAGATTGTGGTCTTCTCCATTCCTTCGAAGATGGACACTCTTGGTTCGTCTTGATATTTTTATGGATCATTTTCTTGTATACTTTATCTCATTTTGATAGTTGGTAGTGGATTTTGTCTCCGCCCAATGAATGTACCATAAATATTCAAGTTGATTTTATACTATTATTCTTTTCTTTGTGGATGAGATTTAGTTTGTCTTGGATTACTACATTTTACAGCTTATGTAAACATGCAAGGTTTCCATATATTGGAGTGTGCTTCGTATGTATGCAGCTGGCATGATACGTATCTGGTCCAAAGTATTTTGGGACTGGGGCGTTACATGATCACGATGTCGTACCGTAGATTAATGCAAATTCCTTATAGCAAATATCGTAAATAGATTTCTGCCACGCCAGTCGAATGGCTGCAGGGACAGTGTCTGGCTGGTATATATAATTCAAAATCAGATTAATGGGACAGTTAATTCCTCTCCCCATATATATACTAACTGATATAATACCATATAGTTGGGGCCCTACCTCTCCAGCTATAACTTAATTCATTGCGAAGTAGGGGGAACTTGAACTAACCAAGTAGGGGACTGACAAGGTTGAACATAGATGAAACTAAACTAGAACAGGGGACTGGTCACTGAACATTTAAAGTAGGACTGGATCCTATTCTACCTGGGAACTGAAGAAGTAGTTTTGGACTGTACAAGATATAAATTTGAGGCTGAACATTAATATTAAGGTTCAAACATATAAAACAGGGACTGACACAAAGGATAACAAGACTAGACATGTAATGAATGTAGCGACTGATACATTACTAGTGGACTGAACAAATAGTGCAACTAAGGACTGAACAATGGGCTAACTGCTAACCCCAATACCTCTGTCCATTGATACCTCAAACATGGCAGTCACACTGCTGCCAAGGTCCAACTATGCATATGCAGGGAAGTTTCCTGTTTCTAAGGTCCAAACTGGACCCCTAAACAGTCCTGTACCTGCAGGACCAATTGGCCTGACCTGTACACTACTGTGGTCTTCCAAGGCAGGACATGACATGCCTCCCTCATGATTTCCCCCTCATCAGTTGGCCATCCCTTCCCTCTAATCAGTTAACCAATGCTTATTCCCCTTTTTCTTCTAGCCCTCACTCTCCTCCAACCAACTGCTATATGACCCACTTACCCCGAGCTCATACCTCTATATCACTGATACTATAGGCTATGGACTGAACAATAGTCTAAGGTAATCTCTTCATCCCTTCTAACTGATAATGATTTAATCAAAAGGTTGATACATGGACCATAGAGGACTGTATAATAAATACAAACCTCTCCTTTATTGATACCAAAATGAAAGGATGAACCTAGGTAGCATACAACTCGAGCCTAACCCAACTGAATAATGTGGTTGCTAAGCCCTCCCTTAGGACTGAACCAAATTAAGCAGACATGTTTTGGTTGGGTGTGGACAGTTTTGATCTCCATCTCTAAGGGGATCCTGACTACACTTGTAATTTTGTGAAGAGCCGTAGTTTTACGGAGAGCGGCCGACTTTTTCCACAACTGCAGGGGGGACAACTTCGGGAGTTGTACCCAAAGTAGGAGCAATCGCTTGCTAGGAGGTCTCGTAGCGTTTCAAGACTACCAGCCTTCCATCGAACATCCAGGGGTCACCACAAAGGACATTTTCCAAGTCCTCGACTAGGGAGAACTTAACAAAGAAGTACCCGTTCTCACTAGAGAACACGTCCAAGGCCCATGTCATTTTATAGCCATATTTAACACTTACTAACGGCTCAATAGTTCATGGTATTTAGCTGTTATAAAAAAAATAGTTCATAATATTTAGTTGTGAAATCGTGCAAGTTCATGATATTTAGTTCCAAATAAGTTTATGCCTTACTTAGTTTGCATATCTGTTCTTGAACTCTCATCCTTGCCACAATTTTAGAATTACAAAACATGTCCTTATAATGGTCATGGCTGAAACAGGTACTGACATATATGATACCTAATGTAATGAAGACTAATACTTAAGGGAGGATATGGACTATAGTTCAAAGGGACTGCTCTGGATCTAAAACCGATACCAAACTAAACAAGGACTGATACATGTAAACCCTTACAAACTCTCATGCTCTCAAAGCCTTCACCATAGATATTACATGGGGACCCATACATTTGATATCAAGCTTCAAACAACAAAATATATAAAATAAAATGTCTGATACATTCAAGCTAGATGATTGATTGCCTATTCTCCCACACACCCAAATAACTCCAAGTCGGTGCCTTGGGTAACCCCATACAAACAAATCCCCCTCTTGACAGGGACTACTCATCCTCTAATGGAGCACACTAGCCTCGGTCTCACCATAACTGAGGATGAAAGAAAGTGCCATTAAAGCAACCAGATCTCACTGGCCAAAGATGGTCTTTGCTACATTTGTAGTTTTAATTCCCAGGGATGGTTTTTTCCGACACTGAAAAACAAATTTGGAAGTAAAAAGAGCTACCGGAGGAGAAGGGGGGCTACCTGAGGATGGTGCGAGGAGGAGGAGAGAGAGGGGGGCTACCCAAAATAGTCCCAAAGCAGTGCCCTAGAGAGAGAGAGGGAGAGAGAGTGGGGGGCTACCTGAGGAGAAGGCCGGAGGAGGGTGCGAGGAGGAGGAGGCCGGAGGTGGAGGAGGGTACGAGCGCCGGAGGAGGGTGCGAGCGCCGGAGGAGGGAGAGCGGGAAATTTGGGGGGGGGGGGAATTTCGGCCGGGAATAATAGAAAAGAAACCCTCCTGCACCCTATATGAAACATTTAGCGACGTTCGCATGCGACATCGCTAAACGTCGCTGATTATTAATATACGGCAACGTAATATAACAGTCGTCGCTACGCGTCGCTATATTAAAATAATTAGCGACGTGTAGCGACAAAATTGCAACGCAGATTCCCATTTAATATACTAATATCGCTATTCGTCGCTAGTAGTCGCCACCAGCGACGGATAGCGACGACACATTTACACGTCGCTAAATTCCCAAAAATTAGCGACGTCCTCTCATGGAGTCGCTAAATTCATCGCATTTTTGCCATATTTTGGTAGTGTATAGAATGAGAATAGTTCTTTTTCACCGTTAAACTTTTCTTCCAAAATATATCCTGGCATATATTTACTTAAAATTATTCATTAAAGTTAATACAAACAACTAAATAATTATGAAATATGTCATTTTGATTTTCATAAACAATCTTAAAATAATATATATATATAATAATGTGATAATACTAATATATTAATTAAGGTAGTCATCTTGTGGTCTTCCTCGGTAGTTTTTAATAAATATTAGAATAATTACATTAGTTATTTTTTAGTCTTTCTAATAATATTCTACGAAATATAAATATGTACAATGCACGTGCATATCTACTAATGATAATGTGTGAGTTGCTATCTAAAAACTTAGACCAAGAACTTGATATCAATCTTATAGAGTGGCTAACAATATTATCATGTTAAGGTGCTATCATAGCCTACCATTCAAGTATTGGTGTGAAGATAAGAATTAAAAATTACCATAACTTTGTTTGGAGATAGAGATCTCTTAGATATCATTGTGAATTTTATTAAATGTTGTCTAAGTTTTTCAAGTGATGACAAGAATAATGAATATACACCTCTCCTATTGGTCCATGTGTATGTGCGGTTTCTATTTGCACCCATACATAAAGTTGCATCAAAAGTAATATTTTAACTGGAAATTGCTGAGAAATCCAATTTCGGGGTTGCTTTTTATGAAAAACCCACCTGCATGATGGGTTTTATGAAATGTCCAGAATTATATATTTCCACGTTAACTATTCCAAGATTCCCTTTAGATGCTCTGTATTTACAAAATTAATACCATAACTACCCCTCCGCACAAACTCAGATTTGGATTGTGATTCTCGTCGTAGTCATCTTCTTCTTCATCATCTTCTTCTTCTTCACGAGAGATCTGAATCTCATTGCTCTCATCTTCAGCAGAGATCGCAAAGATCGTTCGTAGTTCACCGTACTTTTTTTTCAGTCGAACTTCGATCATCGCTCATCTTCTTCTTCTTCTCCGACAATTAGGTCAATTATGGAGAGAAGATCTTCTTCTTCTTTTCCATATTAGCATCGTTTTGAAAGAAGAACGAAAACTCTTGAATCTTTATTCATGTAAAATTTCTTTCCATAAAATAAAAAATTAGGTTTCTGTCAACTGTTCTCCGTCGATATAACACGAAGAATAGTCATTCTCCTGCATTTTAACAAGAAAAATGCCATTCTCCGTGTAAATTAACATAGAGAATGTCATTCTCATGTGTTTTAACATTTGAATGATCATTTTCCGTGTCATTTAACACGGAGAATGGTCATTCTCCGTGTAATTTAACACGGAGAATGGCCGTTCTCCGTGTTAAATGACACGGAGAATGGTCATTCTCCTAGGTTTTAACACTGGGAATGGCCATTCTCCGTGTAAATTAACACGGAGAATGCCATTCTCCGTGTTAAATGACACAGAGAATGGCCATTCTCCTGCATTTTAATACTGGAATGACCATTCTCCGTCTTAAATTACACGGAGAATGGCCATTCTCCGTGTAAATTAAGACGGAGAATGGCCATTCTCCGTGTAATTTAGCACGAAGAATGGTCATTCTCCGTGTAAATTAAGACGGAGAATGTCATTCTTCGTGTAAATTAAGATAGAGAATGTCATTCTCCGAGTAAATTAAGACGGAGAATGTCATTCTCCGTGTAAATTAAGATAGAGAATGCCATTCTCCGTGTAAATTAAGACGGAGAATGCCATTCTCCGATCCGTGTTACTAACACTGAGAATGGTCATTCTTCGTGTAAATTAAAACGAAGAATGCCATTCTTCGTGTAAATTAAGACGGAGAATTTACTAACACAGAGAATGGTCATTCTCCGTGTAAATTAAAACGGAGAATGCCATTCTCCGTCTATCCGTGTTACTACCACAGAGAATAGTCATTCTCCGTGTAAATTAAGATGGAGAATGTCATTCTCCATGTTGCTAACACGGAGAATGGCCACCCTCATGCGAAATTAATATTCTTCGTGTCTAACACGAAGAATGTCCATTCTCCTGTATTTTATGGTCTGTTGAAACTTTGGAGGGTCATAACTTTTGAATGGGAGGTCGAAACGAGGTCCGATTTGTCGCAAAATGAGCGTATCTTCGAGGAGCCTGAGATTAGCTGCTTCTCCGTTAGTCGGTCTTTCAAAATTTTAGAATCGCAAAAAAATGATGTTTGGACCTCCATTTTAGCACTTTGGCCGTTTGTCTCGGTCTTTCCGAAATTTTTCGACGAATTTTTGAAGATTTTTTAGGAGAAAACTTAGATTCGAAAGTGAGCAGTGTATGGAAGAAGATGAAGTATCGAAATATTTTTTTAAGAGTAGTTTCGTAGATATTTTCAATAAATTAGAAGGAAGGGCAAAAAGGTCATTCGGAACCCTCTTTATATATTTTTTGCTAATTCTGGGCACGCGATGAAATGTTATTGCACGGTAGGTTTTTCATAAAACTTTTTCTTTTTTTGGGCATTTCATAAATTTTCCCATATTTTAATCATTTTAGCCGCAACAAAGTCGTAAACAATGGACAGAGTTTGTGCAACAGTTTGCTCACCAATTCTAACGTCAAACCAAAGATCAAAAATAGTGTAAAACGGTGCAACAACTAGTTCATCGTATACTTCTACTTGCAGTCATCCAGACAAATGTTATCGTGACTCGTACCATGGTGCAAACGGTCCGGTCCGGGCCGA
The DNA here is from genome assembly GCA_029216955.1 of Iris pallida. Lineage (NCBI taxonomy): Eukaryota > Viridiplantae > Streptophyta > Magnoliopsida > Asparagales > Iridaceae > Iris > Iris pallida. The sequence continues at coordinate 22,551,552 of JANAVB010003200.1, forward strand.
CCCATGGGCCGAATTCGGCGGGCCAGACCGGGCTCGAGTCGGTCCTGGACCGGCACTTAGGTCCAAACGGGCCGGGCCAGGCCCGGCCCGGTTCAGCACATGTAAGCCCAGCCCGGCCCACTGGACCGGACCATGGTGCAGCCGGTCCAGGCCGAACCGGTCCACGGGCCGGGCTGGGCCTTGGTCGGTTCGGGCCGGCCCGGTTTAGATGGGTTTTTTTTTCCTTAATTTATTTATCTTTTTTTTGTTAAATTTTTTTCAAAAAAATTTTGTAATTTATTTTTTTTGCTAATTTATTTAATTTTCCTTAATTTATTTAACTTTTTTTTGTTAAATTTTTTTCAAGAAAATTTTGTAATTTATTTTTTTTTGCTAAATTATTTAATTTTCCTTACTTTATTTAACTTTTTTTTGTTAAAAGGAATTGTCAAAAAAAATTTGTAATTTATTTTTTTTGCTAAATTATTTAATTTTCCTTACTTTATTTAACTTTTTTTGTTAAATTATTTTCAAAAAAATTTATAATTTAATTTTGAAAAAAAATGGTAAAAGTAAAAAAAAATATTTCTCCCTCTTCCTTTATCCGGGCTTGGGACCGACAAATGCTTGCTTGGCATAGGCGGAGTTAAAAAATGTTTTTTTAAAAAAATAATAAATAGTTTTTGAAAGTATAAGTTAAAATTTGAAAAGTATAAGTTAAAATTTAAAAGTATAAGTTAAAATTGAAATATTTTAAGTATAAAAGTATAAGTTTAAATTTACATACCTAATACCTTGCACCGTAGCCTCATTGTTGTTCGCCTTCTTGCAGTGAAAGCGATTCCAAATCCAGCTCGTGGATATCATGATCTTCTTCATCTTTCTGGTTTTTGGTTCTTTTATCGGTTTTCATCCAATCTTGTACGCACACTAGTGCTTCCAAGATATCGGGCTTCAAGCGGCTCGTCCTATCGCTCAACATCCTTGAACTTGTACTAAAACAGGACTCCGATGCTATCGTAGACACCGGGACCATCAGTAGATCACGTGCTATTGTAGAAAGAACATGAAATCTCTTGTCGTGTCTCTTCCACCATTCTAAAACGGCAAAGTGATCTGGAGTCTCATCTTCGTCTTGATAAGAATTAAGGTAAAGAGACAACTCTTGAGTAGGTTGGAAAGATTGTTTTTGTTTCTTCCTTTGTAGTATGCGACCGACTGCTGATAGCTTAGATGCCAAGCCGGAGCTACTACTAGCCCCCCTGAGTTGGTCGGGTCGACGTTGCTCCTTCTTCGTACAGTATAACTAACCTGTCCAACGAAACTTTAACTTCTAGTTTCATGGCAGTAACATCTATACCCATATATTCTCCATATTCATCTAATAAAACCTCTACGCCATCCAATTTGATTGTAGGATCAAATATGGAAGCCAAACAATATAAAAGAGGTACTTCACCCCAATATTTCTTGAATTTGGCTTCCATATTTCTTACCGCATATTCAAAATTTGGATGATCTCTATATTTAGAAAATAAATAAGACATGTTACAAAGTTCACGTAAAGCTAAGCAAGATGTGGGATAATAAACACCAGAAAGAATACATGTAGCATTGTAAAAAACTTTTAAAATTCACAAACACTTTCAGCTGCTACCCAATCATCAGTAGTAACTTGATAGTCAAAGCTGACATCCGAAGTACAATTATATGTAATAGCATTCTTAAAAGGAATTGCAGATTTCAATATCAAGTATGTGGAGTTCCACCTATTTGGTATATCCTTCACAAATCTTCTAAAAGTAATACCAAAATGTGCGTACGTGCATGCAAAACTTTGCTGTCTACTTGGAGACAAGTTTAGGTGGAGCAAGCATTATCGCAGAGTGTCTAAATGGGGATCAAAAAATTGTAAACATTCTTTAACAACTAAGTTAATCATATGGCAAGCACACCTAACATGCAAAAGTCTACCTTCTAAAATAGGATGAAAAATCACTGACAAAGAAGACATAGCAGCAGTATTGTTTGATGCATTGTCCAAAGAGATAGAAAAAATTTATGGTGAATATCATATTCACGCACGTGTTTTGAAATCTCACTTGAAATTACAGCGCCCGTGTGTGGACATTCTATAATTTTAAGACAGATGATGCATTTTTGCAACATCCATTGTGCATCTATATAGTGCGCAGTAATACAAATGTAAGCATAACTCCACTTAGTAGTCCAAATATCAGAAGTAATAGACAACTTACTAATATTTTGAAAATCAGCTTTCAAAGCGGCTTTCCGTTCGTTAAAGAGACGAATAGCCTCATTTCGAACTTGTTGTCTACTCACTCTAGTAAAGGAGGGTTTAGAGAAATTGATGCATAATCTCGTAAAGATTCGCTTTCACCCGTCATGAAAGAAAGTTTTTCACGAATAATATGTTTAGTTAATTCAGTTTTATGCCGAGCAGCTGAGTAAGTAAAGTTACCCATTGAAGAACCGGTGGTGCCAAAGCTTATTTGGGTTTGGGACGCTTGAAGTGTGTCCTTCCCGTAGCAAGTGTCGTAATGTCGGGATATGGTCCCGGTGCCACCGCCCTTCTTCCATGCGTACTGGTTGCAACATTTTTTGTATTGCGCCTTGTACGGTATTGGTTTACCCTTGGCATCTTATAAAACAAGCGAACCATCAGGATTAGTTTCAAAAATCAAAGTAAAATATTTCCAATACTTAGACCTTTTTTTCTTTTCAGGACGTTGGGTGGAACTAGCGACTTCCGGAGGAGATGGTTGGAACCCCTCCGGAATCGGATTGGTTGCTACTTGCTCAGGTAGAATTTGAGTACCGTCAAAAAAAGTATTAAAAATTGGTAAGTCTGTCCAGCAAGATCAGGTGGGTTTGAACCTTCACCAGCCATATATAAAATAAAATAAAGTAAAACTTTGTTAGAAGAAAGTAAGGAATTGAGAGGAAGACCGGGAAGCCGTAGAGGCGGAATGGAGTTGTGAGGGAGATCGGGAAGCCGTAGAGCACCAGAGCACCGGGGAGGAAAAGCCGTAGAACACCGTAGAAAAATGTAGAGAAATGTTTGGAATGAGTTTTGTTTGAAAAATGAGATTTTTGGCCAATTTATAGAAAATTTTCAGGGTTATTTTGGTAATTTTGGGCCCAAATTGACCAAAATGTCCCTTCCAACGTTTTAAAAACGGCTATATGGGAGGGGCATTTTGGTAAAAGACCCCCCAAACGGTTGGCAGAAAAAAAAATTGAACAGCCAACGGTCGGCTGGACCGGTCCAACCGGGCCGGGCTTCGGGCTGGGCCTACAACTGTTAAAAAAAAAATTCGGGCCGGGCCGGGCCGGGCTCTTGCTGGGGGGGGGGAGGCCCGACCCGACCCGTTGGGGGGTGGGGGGCCGGGCCGGTTCGGGCCTCGGACGGGCCGGGCCGATTTGACCGTGGGCCGGTCCGGGCCTGGGCCGGGTACCGGGCTAACCGGCCCAGTATGCACCATGAGACTCGTAAGTGGTGTCATGACGAACCAAAAGCTTCATTTACTCTAAAATCCCTTGCATCTTTTATTGCGTTGACCAACAACACTACTCCAAACACCAAAAAAAGTAACATAACTTATTTATCCGAAGGGCAATGCTAGAGGATACCAAAATCTGATCATATTTTGCTGACTACATAATATAGCAGCCTATATGTTGATCATGTGTGGAACCACTGAATTAATATTATCAACATATAGGTTGTCACATCATGTGGTGAGCAAAATATGGTCATATTTTGGTTTTCCTTTAGCATTATTTTTACCCTAAAGTTTCACTTGGTTCTCAAAACGGAAACCAATTCCCTTGTCATTTCCATGCGAATGGGAAATTAGAATTTATGTCATGTTTCCTTTCATGTGTTTGGCAAAACAAGAAGACCATTTGATTTTCTTCCGTGTTTGGTTGGTGTAGAGATGGAAAGGAAAAATATATTAATGTTCCAATATTATCTTTCATTTTGAAATAAAAATAACGTCATAAAAATTCAAAAATAATGGATAAAATAAGCAATAACACATTTAAGTAGGGCTATTATCGTCCTAAATTTTCGTAATAAGTGTCGGGAAAGGAGAAAAAAAAAATCAATCCCATTGGTTATGAGAGGAGCAATCTTAATTCCTTCCTATTTTCTCCTTCGAAGAATAGTTCCCAAGTTTTGTGGCTACCAAATAAGAGAAATGAACAACTTTGCTTTCATAATTCCTTAAATCTGTTGGCCTAAGGGCAACATTAGGGTGATACAAAAATCTGACCAATTTTGTTAACCACATGATATAATGGTCTATGTGTTCATCATGTGTAGGACCACCATATTAATATTATCAATACATAGGATGACACATCATGTGGTTAGCAAAATATGGTCAGATTTTGGTGTCCTCTTAGCATTATTGTTACCCTAAGGGGGTGTTTGGATAAATATTTTGTATTTCTAGGAATCCAATTTCCATTATTTCTCCATGAACAAAGAATTCAATATTCTCATACCTATGTTTGGATATATTGACAATATGTCCCCAAATTTTTTTTTTCATTTTCATGCTTGGCTCAGACAGGAATAGGAATCTTAATCTATTTAGTTTTCCATGTAAACACCCTTCTTTTAATTTTATGATGCTATTAATATCTAAATTCAATTGGTGTTATTAAGGGTAATACCGGCTAAAAAAAAATTATAATTAATGCACCCAACCAACATTCCTAGAAAATAAAATAAAAATCAAAGGGAGCTTTGGGTTCTACTTTAGAATTTTGTTATGACACATGTTAATACAGTGATAAACGCAAAATCTACATTCGTATTCACATTAGCACATATATCAATGTACATTTTACTTAAAATATGTATTGATAAATATGAAATATACATTGATAATGTGCTAGTTGTAGTACCCATAAAAATACACAGTCAATGTATTAACATGTGCCCCAAGAACACATGTTAACAAAATCCTTTATTTTTTTCACATAGGTGGAAAACTGAAGCCAAACCCCCACCCCCCCCCCCCCCCCCCCCCCCCCCACCCCACCCCATTTTTTTTTCCAATTTTATATCATAGACTTATCAATCATGATTAAGGAAAACAAAATCCATTTCCAAGTCTCTAAATTTTGAACCAAACAACATCTAAGGGGACGTTTGGTTCAAATTTTGGAGGCTTGAGAATGAATTTTGAGTTTCTTACCTATGTTTGGTATGTCTATGATTGGAAAATAGAGGGGGAGGAGATACGAGAGACTTCACATTTCCATTGTTGTGGAAAAGTAAAATTCATGCCTCCTCTGAGCTTTGCTTTCATGAAAATGTTGTTGGACTGTAATATTCTCTAGTTACTTTCAAAATTCAAATTTCTATCTCAAATATGTGAATTTATGTAAAAGAAGCATTATGAAATTAATAGAAGGATATTTATGAAAAATTAAATAAATTAATAATTCTATTCATGTCTGAACCAAACATATGAATGAAAAAACTGATTTTTTTTCGGACTATATACTTTCAACATAACGAAATATGGGTATATGAATGTTGAATTTCTTTTCCATGAAAATGAATATGAAGTTGATTACTAGAAATAGTCAAATTTGAATAAACCAAAATAGCGGTGAGCATTCGGTTTCAACCGAACCGAAATAGTCAAAACTGAATAAACCGAAATTATAAAAATCCAAATTCGAATCTAAACCGAAATCAGCCAAAACCAAAATCGAACTGAACCGAGCCAAATAATCGATTCGGTTTGGTCGTTTTGTTCGGTGGATATTTATATTGCTTAATGGGTCAGGTCGGAATCGTGATCAAATTATATTAAAAACTATAATTTTATACACAATTTGTTGTATTTTAAAATTGTATCAAAAGTTGGATTAGTTGTTAGATTATCAAAGTTAGATTTCAGAACACATACATATAATTTTTATTTTCAAAGTATACACATTTTTAATCACAAAATATTTACAGACTCGAAAATATTTACACAAGTTTATAAGTCTTATTCGGTTTTCGATTTTGGACCGAAACGGAATCAAATAAAAAATATTTAAAAAAATTTAAATCGAAACCAGATCAAGTTTTTACAAACCAAATCAAATTTCTTATTCAGTTCGATTCGATTCAATTTTTGGTCTAAAATTCATTAATGCTCACCTCCATCTACCACAACAAAACTTGGAAAAGAGGAAAGAGGAGGGAGGAAGGTAAAGAAAGAGGAAGGATGCAAGGGAGGGAGGGCACTACAACCCCCAATCAGATTTCCCTCATTACAACCACCACCTATGTTACTTAACAAAAAAAAAAAAAAAAAAAACGTAACACCATAGACTAGGAAGAAGCAAGGTAGACATGAGCTCAGATCTCCACTAAGAAAAAAACAAAAAAACAAAAGCAAGCCAATCCACCTCTACCCTCTGCTGCTGCTGTTTGGGATCCCTCCACCTCTGCCCCCTCCTACTAGTGTTTGTTTCTTGGTTGGTTCAGCATTGCTACTGGCCACTGCTCATTGCTAGATATTTGCATATGATGAATGTGTTGAGCTATGTCATATAGTAGCTGTTGTAGTAGCAGCAGCAGCATTAGATCTTGATAATCTATGGATGATGAGCAAGCCCACTTGGATCCCAAGTGGCTGGTCGACCCGAAGCTCCTCTTCGTCGGCCCCAGAATCGGGGAGGGCGCGCACGCCAAGGTCTACGAGGGCAAGTATGCAACAATAACAACAACAACACCAACATATGTGTATCACTTGTTTATCGTTTTCTTGTTTTGTTAATAATTGAATTGAATTCAGGTACAAGGGCCAGAATGTAGCTATCAAGATCGTCCACAAGGGCGACACGCCGGAGGAGGTGGCGAAGAGGGAGTACAGGTTCACGAGGGAGGTCACCATGCTCGCCAAGGTCCAGCACAAGAACCTCGTCAAGGTTGTGCCTCGTCTCCCCTCGTCCCGAAACTGTACTTGGTATTCTGGGTTTTGCATTTTAGGTCCTGGTTCATGTCCAAATGGCTCAAATTGTGGTAGTTGTTGTAGTATCATTAGTAGTAGTTTTTTTTAATGCCCGGCTTAACGCACGGGACTTTGTGCACGCTGCGTTGCATACCATTTGGGTCCACTGCCCCCAATTTTCACACACACCCACACCTCCCCTGCGGTTCGATACCGAGATCCAGTAGCGGATCCAGGATTACAATTCACTGGAGGCACAATTATAAAAGGGTCCGGGGACAACGCCTGCGATTTTTTTTTGGAGTATAATAATATATAACAGAAAAAAAAAAAAAAAAAAAAAAGCACCCCCCCTGTGCCCGCCATGTGGATCCGCCACTGTCGAAATCGCCCGCCTAGCCAAGGAGGTTATACCTCTCCTCACTGATCACAAGAGCGAGCTGAGTTCGGTTAGTATCAGTAGTAGTTAAGGACATGTTTCTTGAATTCATATGTGGTTTTGGATTGTTGTTGAACGGGCGCAAAATGTTGTTGTTGTATCTGTTGTCTTGAATTTCTATGTGGGTTTTTGCATTTGCGGTTCTTGGTCATGTTGATTGTCTCAAATTGTTGTTGTTGTAGTATCAGTACTGGAAGTCAAACTCCAGTTTCTTTAGCTTTTATTATGGGTTTTCGAATTCGGATTTTGGATTATGGTTCATGTTCAATTGACTCCAATTTTTGTGGTGGTTGTTTCAGTCAAGTTCTCTTTTCCTGATTTTCTGTATGGGTTTTGGATTTGGCCTCATGGTTATGTTCAATTGTCTGATATTACTATTGTTGATGTGGTGTAGTTTATTGGGGCATGTAAGGAGCCTATGATGGTGGTGGTTACTGAGCTCCTCTTGGGCGGGACGCTGCGGAAGTACATGCTCAGCGCAAGGCCGAGGAGCCTTGATCCCCGGGTAGCAGTCGGGTTCGCGCTGGATATAGCCCGGGCGATGGAGTGCTTGCATTCCCATGGGATCATTCACCGAGATCTCAAACCTGGTAATTTTCGTGGATTGGAGCATAATGTTGTACATTGCCTATGCCTACTTTATGCTCTTGATTGAAGTGTATTATGATGATTGATGATACTATATGTTGTCAGTTGCACTTACAATGCTTTGTGATTCCAAACCAGATTCTGTTACTATAAACTTAACCTGTAGAAAAACATTTTGGGTTGTCTTGTTCAGGTTGTTGCCTGTTTGCACTGTTGGAAATAACTCTATGAGATTTCGTGTTATATATATGCTTCAGTCATTCCGGATTGAAACGTCATTTGTTTCTTCATATTGTTTGAGACAGCAGAGACAGGTCAATCAAACCCTGTCCTACCCACAAGGATAGGACACTTGCATCCTCTCATTCGTCTGATGGGTTGTTTTAGTATTATCTAGCAAACTATTAGGGTATATTCGATGTTCATTTTGATCTAACATGTCTACAAGTTCTTTCATCCTTTGAACCTTGCAAACTGATTCAGTGCTGTGGTGGGGCATTTTGTTGATATTGGAAAAGCTTTTAGCTGTTACTTTGAGTCACAAGCCTCTCCCGATACCATATTATCCTAACAATTTTAGCATCTTTTGCTGCATATAGATAAAATGTGCTTTATTGCCAATTATGGGTGCGTTGGTCAAATAACTATGCGGGTAGAGTTTAAAGTTAAAATTGCAATTGAGGTATTAAGTATCCAATTCAAGATGGAGAACCATATAGCATTTAGCCATTTACATTAAATCATTTAGGTAATAACTTCAGTCATCCAAATCATATGAATACATATGAATATTGTCTTTCTTTACGAAAGCAACATGTCTTAAAGGAACATAAATCGAAATATTATCATATGCCAATATAGTTGATCTGAGTTTGTTGTTAACTATTTTTATAGAAGTTGTCCGCACCTTTCTGAGAGTTACAGTTTCGTCCAATTTGAGCTGTTTCTGATGCTTTTCTATCAAGTTCAGTTGTGGTTTCATTGGTTGTGTAAATTAAAAAAATACAAACTGTAATTTTAAGTTGAAGAAGTGTTACTCTCTCTCTCTCTCTCTCTGGCTATCTTCTCTTCCATCAACACCCTTTCTCTTTCCTTGCCTATGCATCAACTTTTGCTATATGAATGATATCCGATATATGTTCCTAACCAATTCACATTTATAAGGCAGCTATCATTTATCACATGCCTAACATCTTGACATTTTAGTTTATTAAGTCTCTAAAAATTTCTTGTATGCATATTTTAACTTATATCAAACTTATTTGTAAAAGACTCATATCAAGATTCAAGAGGCTATGGATGAATTTTTCAACTTCTAGTTAAATTTTATTCAACAGTAATAATTGAAACTAAACAGCCACTACATATTATGAGCCAAAAGGGTGATGGGGTAGAAGCTTCGTGGAACAGAACTCGGAATCGTTGAGGCGTGTGAATCACTGTCCTCAAGAAAAAATTCGCCCCTTATCGTTATTGTAAGGCTCGAACGGCGACTTTCCTCCAGGATACAACAACGAGTTACAGATAGCAGTACCTATCTGCAACCTACAGTCGAACAGGGAAGAAGACGAACGGCAGCGTTTCAGATCTATCTCTATTTGGTGGTTTTGGATCTCAGCGGTGTGTTCTTTCAATGAAGAACGAATGAATATATAGAGTTGCAAAACTCTAATACTGTTAGATCGTGAACCAAATCTCAGGAGAAGAATCAGGAACGAGAATGAGTCGTGTTGAATGAGTAGGGGCGGTAACGCATAAATTGCGGGCTCACTTACCAAGAGAAAATGCAAAAAGTAGGGTCGTGTCCCGCCTATGCGCGAGGCTAAACAGCCCGGATTTGCACCCCCCTGCGCGTGCGACGTGCCCGCACATGCGCATTAAGGTTTTCTGGAGCTTCCCTCCAACCCGGGTGCATTCTAGCCCAATGCCCCCCGGGCGCGCGAGCACCCCTCTTACTACCCACTCATCACAACCATGTAGAAGGTGTAAACATATATATACCCACTCTCAAGTATGGGTTTTAAGCGATGTGGGACTAAACAAAAGTCTCTTCCCTTTTGTCTATGGTGTATTTGAAATACCTATAAAGTGGAACTAAAAAAACCAAAAGTTCCAACAATCCCCCACTATTTCAAAATACACCACACATGCTATGTCTATACCGACTACACCTCTCCCACATATTTTGAAATATGTGGTTGTCTCATCTGCTAGCCGTAGCACGAACACAATGCCTAAGTATTGGTGCCTTTCAGCTATGAACCAGCCATTAGGATAGCAAATCTTGTTCACAGGAGGTTGGTGAAATAAGTTTCTATGAACCAACAACCTTAAATGTGAACAGAGGACTCGCATCCACATTGTAATTCTTAGTACTTCACTGTTCTGCGGTTTTGCGCTTTTTGGCCCTGCGCTGATTCCTGGTTGTTCATGAGTGCTCTAGAAAGCCTGCCAAAGACTTTCATAGGAACCGACCCAGTTCCTCACTCGTATAGGTAGATTTCCATCAAGTGTGTACTGCAGTTTAGACACACCACCTCAAGATTTGGGATATGGATTCTATTAAGTGCAAAGCTCAACCTTCTCACTGCAGTAGTTGTATTCATAAATACAGTACTATCTAGTCATAGGAATGGAACATCTCAAATACAATAGTCGATAGTACACAAAAACAACCAGTGACTTGTTCTTACCCCTATGAACCTAAGTCATGGGATCACCAATCAAATAGGTGGGGTTACCATCACTCTTGTTTTCTGTTTTAGGCATAAGTCCCATTCCCCTCAACGTATCTTCCACTTGCCTCCTATTAAGTGGTTTGGTCAGAGGATCGGCCAAATTCAACTCTGACCTCACATAATCCAAGGATATAACTCCGGATTTTAACAGCTGTTTTACCACTGTATGTCTTAGACGTATATGTCTACTTTTTCCATTGTAAATCTTGCTCTTTGCCTTTGCGATAGCAGCTTGACAATCACAATGCATAGGCACAGGAGGAGGAGCATTTACACTAATAGGAAGATCCGCTAAGAGGTTTCTAAGCCACTCAGCCTCAGAACATACCTTCTCTAAGGCGATTAGCTCGGACTCCATGGTTGAACGAGCTATACATGTTTGCTTGGTAGATTTCCAAGACACTGCACCCCCACCAAGGGTAAACACATAACCACTAGTGGATTTGATCTCATCTGATTCTGAGATCCAGTTAGCATCACAATAACCCTCTAACACAGGTGGGGACCCTTTGAAAGATATCCCATGATTAATGGTACCTTTTAAGTACTTGGCTAATCTCTCAATGGCAACCCAGTATTCCTTACTAGGACTCTGAGTATGTCTGCTCAGTCTGCCAACAACATAAGCTATGTCAGGCCTCGTACAGTTCATCAAGTACATTAAGCTACCAATAATTTGGGTATATTCTTTCTGAGAGACACTATGTCCTTTATTTTTCTTAAGATGGATATTAGCATCATATGGCGTCGACACCCTCTTACAGTCATAATATCCAAATCTTTTCAAAAACTTCTCGACATAGTGTTCTTGACACAATGTAAGACCATCTTTTGTCTTTACAACTTTAATACCTAAGATTACATCAGCTTCACCAAGGTCTTTCATATCAAAATTTGAAGCTAAAAATCTTTTGGTCTCATTTATAATATCAAGATTAGGTCCCAAAATAAGCATGTCATCCACATAGAGACAAAGCATAATATAAGAGTTATTAAAAGACTTATAGTATACGCATTTGTCTGCATCATTGATCAGGTATCCATTAGACACCATCACAGAGTCAAATTTCTCATGCCATTGTTTAGGTGCCTGTTTCAACCCATATAAAGACTTAACTAGTTTGTATACTTTCTTCTCATTACCCGGTACAATAGTACCTTCTGGCTGTGACATATAAATCTCCTCCTCTAAATCACCATTTAAAAAAGCAGTTTTCACATCCATTTGATGGATAATTAACTTATGAACTGCTGCCAATACAATTAAAATCCTAATAGAAGAGATTCGTGTCACAGGGGCGAAAGTGTCAAAATAGTCTATGTCTTTCTTCTGGGAGAATTCCTTCGCAACCAACCTAGCCTTGTATTTCTCAATAGAGCCATCTGCTCTTAGTTTCTTCTTAAAGATCCATTTGCAACCTATAGCTCTAGCACCAGGAGGTAAATCAACAACTTCCCAAGTATGATTAGACATAATTGAGATTAACTCACTGTTGATTGCTTCTATCCAGAAAGGTGCGTCTCTAGAATGCATAGCATTATCATAGGTTATCGGATCATCATCCACAAGAAACATGTGAAAATTATCACCAAAATTGGTGGATATCCTCGCTCTTTTACTCCTTCTCAATTCAAATTCTGAATTTTCAGGAGTCTCAGAGATACGTTCGGTAGTCTCAGAGATACGTTCGGTATGGTTAACAGTTCTTTCGAGACCGAATTTCCAAGGAAAAATAGTTTCGAAGAAATCAGCATTTTTGGTTTCCAGAGTAGTATTGACAGCAACCTGGTCAGAGTCACTCTTAACCACCAAAAATCTATATGCAGCACTGTTATTAGCATAACCAATGAACGCACAATCAACAGTTCTAGAACCTAATTTTGTCTTTTTAGGTCCTACTAACAGAACTTTGGCGAGGCACCCCCACATTTTGAGATATTTTAGGTTAGGCGTATAGCCTTTCCATAACTCATAGGGTGTCTTGCCAGTTGCTTTATAAGGTATTCTGTTCTGAACAAAACAAGCAGATAGGATGGCTTCCCCCCACAAGTTCAGGGGTGCACTTGAACTAACCAGCATAGCATTCATCATCTCTTTCAAGGTTCTATTCTTTCTTTCAGCTACCCCATTCGATTCTGGTGAATATGGAGGGATGGTCTCATGAATTATGCCAAGTTCACAATGGTCAGCAAAGGGATTAGACTCATATTCACCTCCCCTATCTGACCTAAGCCTTTTAATTTTCCTATCTAGTTGATTCTCAACTTCAGTTTTATATTTCAGAAACATCTCACCTGCTTCATGCTTGTTTCTAAGGAGATATACCTTCGTGTATCTAGAGTAATCATCTATAAAGGTAATATAATAATATTTCCCTCCTCTAGACATTAAGCTTCTAAATTCAGCAAGATCGGTGTGAACTAAAGAAAGCAAATCAGTATTATCTCTAGAAACAACAGGTAAACAACCCTTTTTGATGGCTTTAACTTCAGCACATACTTCGCACTTATCATTCGTTGGTTTAGTGATGTTAGGCAATAAACCAGTTTTTCTCATTTCCTTAATATAAGGTGCAGAAACATGTCCTAGTATACCATGCCACAAATCAAAAGAGTCAACCATGTAAGCAGAAGAAGCAGAATTTTCATTAATAACAGTTTTGAGTACATTCAGAATAAATAAACCCTGGTTACAATACCCTTTCCCTATGAATGTCTCATTCTTAGAAAGCACTACCTTGTTGCATTCCATGTTCACTTTGATTCCAGCTTGAACCAAAAGTGACACAGAGATCAGATTGCAGTGAATGTCAGGAACATGCAGTACATTACCCAGTGAAAGGGTTTTCCCAGAAGTCAAGTTGAGAAGAACTGTGCCTTTTCCCAGGACGGGTACAGGCCTAGAGTCACCCATATAGACTCGTTCTTCTCCATCTTTCACTTGGGTGTACTCTGAGAAAGACTTTAAGTCACCACAGATGTGACGGGTTGCTCCAGAATCAATAACCCAGTCTTTTTTCTCAGCCACCATGTTCACAACAGAGACAACAGCAGCAAAGACATCATCCTTCACTATATTAGCTTTCGGAGTGACGTATTTGTTGTCTCCATCCTTCTTGTGTCTGCACTGAAAAGCATGATGTCCGGGTTTTCCACAAACATAACAATTTCTTTTATTCTTCTTAAAAGGACGGGAATTGTTAGTCTTCGGAATAGAAGATTTCTTATCGGCTTTCTTAGGATTTCTCCTAAACCGATTAGAAGCAGAACTGGGATTACCTTCCACAATATTAGCCTTAGAGTCAAACTCCGTAGCTAATCTTGCGTCAAGTTTCCTGTTTTTCTCTTCAATCCGGACATGAATAATCACGTCTTCCAGACTCATCTGCCTCCTTTTGTGCTTCACCTTGTCCTTGTAGTCTTTCCATGATTCAGGTAGTTTCTCAACCAAACAACCAGAGACGAAAGCATCAGGGAGTTCAATATCCTCAGTTTTCAAATCATTTAAAAGAACTTAAAATTCAATGATTTGAGAAGAGATATCTCTAGAGTCAACAAACTGGAATTTAAGATAATTCCCAATAGCGTACTTTTGAGTACCAGCATCTTCGATTATATACTTCTTATTCATATTTTCCCAGATTTCGTAAGCTGATTTATATGAATAGTATATATCGAAGATCTCATTCGACAAGGTGTTTAGAATAGTGTATCGGCATACCTTGTTTCCTTGCTACCACTCATCGTGCAGCTTTTGAAAATCATCGAAAGCGTTGGCAGCATCTTCTATGTTAGCCGAATCGAACTCCATAGCCGCCGGCTTTTCAGGTTCAGGTTCAGTCAGGTACTTCGCATAGTTCAGCACGTCCAGGCAGACGTAGATCCTCTCCCTCCAGCGTTTGAAGTGGGTACCGCTGAAAACTTCGATCTTCGATACGTCAGGTAGCCTTGAACGAGATTGAGCAGATCCAGCAGCAGCGAGATCATTGTTCTGAGAAGCCATCTTTTCTTGAGATTGATGGAGTAGAAGCTTCGTGGAACAGAACTCGGAATCGTTGAGGCGTGTGAATCACTGTCCTCAAGAAAAGATCCGCCCCTTATCGTTACTGTAAGGCTCGAACGGCGACTTTCCTCCAGGATACAACAACGAGTTACAGATAACAGTACCTATCTGTAACCTACAGTCGAACAGGGAAGAAGACGAACGGCAGCGTTTCAGATCTCTCTCTATTTGGTGGTTTTGGATCTCAGCGGTGTGTTCTTTCAATGAAGAACGAATGAATATATAGAGTTGCAAAACTCTAATACTGTTAGATCGTGAACCAAATCTCAGGAGAAGAATTAGGAACGAGAATGAGTCGTGTTGAATGAGTAGGGGCGGTAACGCATAAATTGCGGGCTCACTTACCAAGAGAAAATGCAAAAAGTAGGGTCGTGTTCCGCCTACGCGCGAGGCTAAACGGCCCGGATTTGCACCCCCTCCTGCGCGTGCGACGTGCCCGCACATGCGCATTAAGGTTTTCTGGAGCTTCCCTCCAACCCGGGTGCATTCTAGCCCAATGTCCCTCGGGCGCGCGAGCACCCCTCTTACTACCCACTCATCACAACCATGTAGAAGGTGTAAACATATATATACCCACTCTCAAGTGTGGGTTTTAAGCGATGTGGGACTAAACAAAAGTCTCTTCCCTTTTGTCTATGGTGTATTTGAAATACCTATAAAGTGGAACTAAAAAAACCAAAAGTTCCAACAAAGGGTAAAACCACGGTTTAACATATTTAATGTTTCGATGAGAGGTGTGGAGTTACATTCTAGTTTTTTCAAATTCAACTCTTTATTTTGTATTGTACCTCATAGATGAATACATTCGTATGTATCAGATATTGTCTTCTCCTTGTATAGACTATTTCCCTCTAGGGGATTCTTGGGTGTTTCTTCAAGTCTGTCCAATTGAATTGTGTAATCACTAATCAATAAGGGGGTACATCCTTCTCGTGGCTCTTGTTTATAATTCCTTTGGCAAGGATTTTCAAACTGACTTGTGGAGGATTGGCTTCAATTCGTGATTATGTTGTAAAGATATAGTGAATCATTTCAGAGAGTCTTCAGCTTACGCGAGGGATTTCTGTTGGAGTTTTGGCCTTTCCTTTAGAAACTTTAGTCCCACATCGGATAGGCCAAAGAGTTTGTATCTCTATATATTAGTTTTGCTATTATTTGGGATGCACATGTGGTGTGGAGGTGCACATGTGTTTGCCATGTGGGGTTATTTTTCTAATGGAAAAAAGGCTAAAATCAACAATTAAAGCATTCATGCTTTTTGCTCTTGGAAAATTTATTTCCATAGGAGCTAAGCCCCGTAGGAGCTTAGCGACTTGGACTCGGACTCGGACTCGGACTCGGGCTCGGGCTCGGGCTCGGACTCGGGATCATGAGGCGTAATGTGGCGTTTTGTTGGCGCACTTTGCACTTAGCACGTCAGCATCGTCGCTAGGCGCATAGTGCGCTTAAGTTGCGCTCGTTGTGCGAGCCACTTGCGCGACCACGTTGCGCGGCCCGTTACGCGAGCTCAGTTACGCTGGCCCAGTTACGTAGCCCAGTGCGCGCAGTGTGCGCAGCGTGCGTAGAATGCGCAGCGTATGCAGCGTACGCAGTGTGCGTATTGTGCGTAGGGTGCGTAAAGGGGCTGTGTGCGTAAAGTGCAAATTACGCTGGTTACGTGAGTGGCACAACATGCAGCAGAACGTGTCTTTACATGTTCTGTGCGGTTGCTCCATGTTCGGGGTGGTTACTACCACGTCCCTAACATTGTGCTAACCAGACAGTTGTTGCTGGGGCTTATATAAGGCCTCCTCCTTCTCTCTCACAGGTTAGAACAGATACACAAGCAGTAGACAGAAAGTTTACAAGTGTTTAGAGGCTGTAAGAGAGAAGAGAGGTTTTGTACCAGCGTTGAGTTTTGTACGGGAGTTCGTGTTCATCCGAGGAGTCAGAAGAGCAACAGTATTCCAAGTTCTCCGACGAACTTGCTGGTTCCTGGAAGCTATTCGTGTGGGGCGAATAAAGCTTTGAGCAACGGTGATCATTCACCCCAGCAGGAGTTTTTCCATCTTTCGTCTGTCACCTTCTTTGTTGGTTTTATCAGTATTCTATTAGCGCACCTTCGTGAAGTGTTTGCATTGATATTATCAGAATTCTATTTGTGCACCTTCTGTGAAGTGTAGCACTAGTGGAATTTCTCTTACGTACCTTCTGTAAAGTGTTACGTTCTGTGCACCTTCTGTGAAGTGTAGCACTAGTTGAAATTTCTCTTACGTACCTTCTGTGAAGTGTTACGTAATAACGATTGTTTGTACAATTGTTACGATATTTCAGTTTTCCATCGAAAAATTGTGCCCCGGCGCTAACAATCTCAAAGCTTTATCGCTATGATGGAAAACGTTAATGTTTCACTCTTCAATTCTGACTTTTGCAAGTTAGAAAAGTTTGATGGAGAACATTACCAAGTCTGGAAGAGAAAGGTATATCTAACCCTTCAACTTAAAGACGTAGATCACGTGCTTCTGGAGGAAGAACCTACTGTTCCAGATGTTGGATCTGCTGCCGCAATCACCGCGGCTACTAAACTGCAAGCAAAATGGAGAAGGAAAAATAGTATTTGCAGGCTGCTTATCCTGAATGCTATGGAAGATTCCCTTGCAGAATCCTATTCTAAAAAGAATATCGCTAGAGACATATGGGAGTCTCTAGAAAAACTCTACGAAGAAGACAAGAACCGCAGTAAAATCTTTGTGGTTGAAAAATATCACAAGTGGTTCTTTGACGAAAAGTCTATGCTGCCGCAGGTGAAGGAGTTCCTGAAACTGCGACAGAAGTTGGAAGACGAGGCAATGCCCCCTCCCCGACAAGTTTGTTGTTGGAGGGATTGTCTCAAAGCTCCCCGCTGGGTGGGGCAAGTTCTATGCAAACATGCATAGGAAGAAGCTGGAGATCACCCTTGAAGATCTCCTGCAGGAAATCTATGTTGAGGACTAGATGCGGGCTCAACTGAAGGTGGACACACTGTCCAAGCAATTGGCTAACGCCAATGTGGTTCATACCAAGGAACTAAGGGGAAAGCAGACGGCTTCCCACAGCAAGAAGAAGGACCCTGACAATCTAAAAGTCAAGGGAACTTCTATCAAGAAAAAGAAGTCAAAGTCTCAAATGCCTTGCTTCAAGTGTGGCAAGAAGGGCCACTTTAAGAATGAATGCAAAGCAAAAACCAAGCAATCGGAGCAAGAAGAACCTAGTAAGGTAACTATGATCACTGATGTTGTTGCTATGATTGTGCAGGTTGATGCGGTAGGAACTGATGCTGACTGGTGGGTAGACACTGGAGCCACCTGCCATGTTTGCTCCAGCAAGGAGTGGTTCACCACCTACACCCCTACTTCTGATGTAGTTATGGTGGCGAACCAGGCACAAGCTGAAGTGCTCGGGATCGGGCGGTAGTGTTGAAGTTGACTTCGGGAAAGTCTCTGACGCTTCAAGGCGTGAAGCACGTACCTGCTATCGCCAAGAACCTGATCTCAGGAGGCCTACTCTGCAACGCATGCCTCAGGATGGACATCAATGCTGGCCAGATGGTGATGTCTATCAAGGGAACATATTTCGGGAAAGCTTTTTATACCGAAAAAATGTTCAAGATTCAGCTTGTAAATCAGTTCAATGTTGTTAATACAATCACTCATTCTGCTTATACTTATGAGTTGTGGCATAATAGGCTAGGACATGTTCATTCTAAATGAATTAACAGAATGTCTAGTCTAGGGCTTATCTCCAAGTGTGGGGGTAAGGTAGAGAAATGTGAAGTTTGTGCTCAAACTAAGATCACAAGGAAACCCTTTCATCGGGTTAATCGAAGTACAGATCTTCTGGAGTTAGTACACTCAGATATCTGTGACTTTAAACAGTTCTCTACAAAGGCCGGGATGAAGTATTTTATAACCTTCATCGATGACTTCTCAAAGTATGCATTCGTCTATTTGCTGAAGGCTAAAGACGAAGCATTCGAGAAGTTCAAGGAGTTCAGAGCCGAAGCTGAGCGGCAGACTGGACAACAACTCAAAAGAATAAGAAGTGATCGAGGTGGGGAGTACAGGTCTCATGAATTCGCATCGTTCTGCAAAGAACATGGAATTGTCAATGAGACTACGGCTCCGTACTCTCCTCAATCAAACGGAGTAGCAGAGAGGAAGAACAGAACGTTAACAGAAATGATTAACTCAATGTTGTTGACTGCTGGCCTTCCTAAGTGCTACTGGGGTGAAGCTGCATTGACGGCCACTTTTATTCTAAATAGAGTGCCTCATGCAACTTCAGACGTTACTCCTCATGAACTCTGGTTCAAGGTCAGACCTAACTTGAATGTCATTCGAGTGTGGGGGTGTCTGGCATATGTCAAGCTTCCAGATCTGAAGATTCAGAAGCTTGGCACAAGGACTACTAAGACGATCTTCTTGGGGTATGCCGAGAAGAGTGATGCTCGGAGATTTCTTGATATCGAGTCAAATCATATCATTGAATCTCGCGATGCAGAATATTTTGAAGACAAATTTGCAAGGCACAAGAATATTGTTCTTGCGGATGTACCGGAGAACAATGAGGGTGCGCAGCAAATTGAAGTCTTCAATGAAGATGTGGTCCAAGAAGATGTTGAAACAACATTTGAACCAGAACAAGCAGAGCCGTCAGCTAAGCGTGTGAGGAGGCCGAAGGACTTCGGCAGTAACTTTGTCACCTATCATGTGGAAGCAGATCCGCTTACCTATGATGAGGCGATGATGACCAGAGACGCGATTTTCTGGAAGGAGGCGATTGACAATGAAATTGATTCCATCACCTCAAATAACACTTGGGTGTTGGTTGATCTTCCTAAAGGAGCGAAATCCATCGGATGCAAATGGATCTTCAAGAAGAAGATGAAAGCAGACGGAACTATTGAGAAATTCAAGGCTAGGTTGGTAGCCAAGGGGTTTTCTCAGAAGCAGGGGATTGACTATTTTGACACGTATGCTCCAGTTGCCCGGATGACCACCATCAGGATGTTGATTGCTCTTGCAGCAATACATAAGATGGTGATACATCAGATGGATGTGAAAACGGCTTTCCTAAATGGCGAGCTGACCGAAGAGATTTACATGCAACAGCCAGAGGGATTTGTCATCAAGGGTCTTGAAGACAAAGTTTGCAAGTTGGTAAAATCTTTGTACGGTCTTAAACAGGCTCCCAAGATGTGGCATGAGAAATTTGACAAAGTTATAAGGTCAAATGGCTACATGGTCAGCGAGACGGACAAGTATGTTTACACGAAGTTCGCTGATGGAAGAGGTGTGATCGTTTGTCTGTACGTGGACGACATGCTTATCCTAGGTACGGATATGAGCTGTGTCACGGAGACAAAGAAGTTCATCTCGAGCAAGTTCAGTATGAAGGACTTGGGGGAAGCTGATGTGATCTTAGGGATCAAGATCATCCGGACAGATACTGGACTAGCGCTGTCACAGTCTTATTATATTGAGAAAATGATCACTCGTTATGGGTATCGGAATCTTCCAGGGATCGATACGCCGTACAGGTGTGATGTGAAGTTGAAGCCTAATTCAGGGGAAAGCGTCAGGCAGCTGGAGTATGCAAGCGTAATCGGAAGTTTGTTGTATGCTACTAATGCCACAAGGCCTGACATAGCTTTCGCCGTGGGAATGCTGAGTCGTTTCACGAGCAACCCTGGTGTTGAACACTGGAAGGCTGTGAAACGGGTTATGAGATATCTCAAGAAAACTCAGACATATGCACTGTACTACAGCGGAGATCCGCAGGTAGTGGAAGGCTTCAGTGATACCAGTTGGTGCTCAGATTTGGAGAGCGAGAGGTCCACAGGTGGATATATTTTCACAATGGGTGGAGCTGCTATATCGTGGAAATCGAAGAAGCAGACTATGCTCTCGCGGTCATCCATGGAATCTGAGTTCCTTGCACTTGATACCGCAGCCGAGGAAGCAGAATGGCTTCGGGAGCTCATGTATGATCTTCCAGTGGTTGGGGCGCAAATACCAGCAATACCGATATACTGCGACAACCAGGCGACTGCGGCGGTGGCATCAAATGACCTTTTCAACGGAAAGAAGAGGACTGTGCGGTTAAAGCACAGGGGCAGTACACGATCTTATTAAGAGAGGTGTAATTGCAGTAATTGATGTTCGGAGTCAAGAAAATCTGGCGGATCCGTTCACCAAGGGCTTCAAGCGCCAGCTGGTCGATGACTCAGCAGGTAAAATGGGCTTGAAGGCATTCTGATATTAGTTATTGTATTCCTACCATAAAGTTTTATGCTATTAGTTCAAAGATTTATCTACTAGGCATCTAGCTTTTGGTTCAAGGGAGGACCATTAACTGGAAGAATATCAGGAACGGTGGGTACATGTTCTATTGGGCATGGAGAGGTTACGGACCTACAACCACTGTTGTCTACTGTTGTTTTTTGCGGAAAACGGTTCCTGTGGGAAGGATGGCTTAATTGCCTTAATGAGTTCTCAGGCAGAGTAAATGCCTGGTGTGTTTTACAGGAAGCACGGTAGAGCAGCACTACAAGGAGTGAAACTCCATGCTACAGTGGGGTGACTCCACAATGAGGTTCCTATATGTAGGGTGCTGCCCAGGAATAGGATAAAGCCTCGGCTTAACAGGCCAAGTCACAGCGGTGTAGCACCGCAAATAGGCAGTTAGCCTAATGTTGTATGTTAAAATAAAGAGGGGTGTAGTCAGCACTACAAAGAGGAGGAGTTCCTCATGTTACAGTGGCACGACACCACGATGAGGTACCCGGTTAGGGATAAAGCCTCGGCCTTGCAAGCCATGTCGTTGCGGCGTAACACCGCAAGGGAGCTTAAGGCTTCATGCTGGGTAGTTTGGCACTACAAAGAGGCGGTTGCCTCATGCTACAGTAGTATGACACTACGATGAGGTTCCCGGTACGGGATAAGGCCTCGGCTTTAAGCCATGTCATAGCAGCGTAGCACCGCAAGGGAAGCGCAAAGCGCTTCATGCCATGTCTCTTTATAATGAACTCACCTATAGTGTATGGACAAAGAGATAGCAGGCCGTCTCTTGAGGGTAAACTTGTAGACGCCCGAAATTATACACTGAAACCAGGCTGGCATAGGACCTTTAATGTGTAGCCAGAAGCACATGTAACTACATTATGTGAGTGGAAAGAATTAAAGCTATGATACAGAATTCAAGGCTTAGTCCATTCTTGTATTATAGTATGATTTTTGACCCATGCGGGAAGATTCAAGTCGTCAGCGACATCTCTCCTAATACATGATGGACAGTTACTGTGGGAAACACTTATACCCATATATAGAGATATGTGGGGGATTGTTGGAGTTTTGGCCTTTCCTTTAGAAACTTTAGTCCCACATCGGATAGGCCAAAGAGTTTGTATCTCTATATATTAGCTTTGCTATTATTTGGGATGCACATGTGGTGTGGAGGTGCACATGGGTTTGCCATGTGGGGTTATTTTTCTAATAGAAAAAAGGCTAAAATCAACAATTAAAGCATTCATGCTTTTTGCTCTTGGGAAATTTATTTCCATAGGAGCTAAGCCCCGTAGGGGCTTAGCGACTTGGACTCGGACTCGGACTCGGACTCGGACTCGGACTCGGACTCGGACTCGGACTCGGGCTCGGACTCGGGCTCAAGGGCTCATGGGGCGTAATGTGGCGTTTTGTTGGCGCACTTTGCACTTAGCACGTCAGCATCGTCGCTAGGCGCATAGTGCGCTTAAGTTGCGCTCGTTGCGCGAGCCACTTGCGCGACCACGTTGCGCGGCCCGTTA
Source organism: Iris pallida (assembly GCA_029216955.1). Taxonomy (NCBI): domain Eukaryota; kingdom Viridiplantae; phylum Streptophyta; class Magnoliopsida; order Asparagales; family Iridaceae; genus Iris; species Iris pallida. The sequence goes on from JANAVB010003200.1 coordinate 22,574,173, forward strand.
CGCGAGCCCAGTTACGCTGGCCCAGTTACGCAGCCCAGTACGCAGCCCAGTGCGCGCAGTGTGCGCAGCGTGCGTAGAATGCACAGTGTGCGCAGCGTATGCAGCGTACGCAGTGTGCGTATTGTGCGTAGGGTGCGTAAAGGGGCTGTGTGCGTAAAGTACAAATAATGCTGGTTACGTGAGTGGCACAACTTGCAGCAGAACGTGTCTTTACATGTTCTGAGCGGTTGCTCCATGTTCGGGATGGTTACTACCACGTCCCTAACATTGTGCTAACCGGACAGTTGTTGCTGGGGCTTATATAAGGCCTCCTTCTTCTCTCTCACAGGTTAGAACAGATACACAAGCAGTAGACAGAAAGTTTACAAGTGTTTAGAGGCTGTAAGAGAGAGGAGAGGTTTTGTACCAGCGTTGAGTTTTGCACGGGAGTTCGTGTTCATCCGAGGAGTCAGAAGAGCAACAGTGTTCCAAGTTCTCCGACGAACTTGCTGGTTCCTGGAAGCTATTCGTGTGGGGCGAATAAAGCTTTGAGCAACGGTGATCATTCACCCCAGCAGGAGTTTTTCCATCTTTCGCCTGTCACCTTCTTTGTTGGTTTTATCAGGATTCTATTAGCGCACCTCCGGTGAAGTGTTTGCGTTGATATTATCAGAATTCTATTTGTGCACCTTCTGTGAAGTGTAGCACTAGTGGAATTTCTCTTACGTACCTTCTGTGAAGTGTTACGCTCTGTGCACCTTCTGTGAAGTGTAGCACTAGTTGAAATTGTCACGCCCCGACCCGGAATCACCCGAATCATCGTCCTCGCAGGGGGCGTGATGCCGCACGAGCCTGGAGTTGCGCTCGTGCAAGGCAAGATGACAAGTTCTCAAATGGTTATCTTTTGATTCTGATATTAACAACGATAGGAAAACAGAGTATACGAAACAATTCTCTTTATTTATATCTGAAACTGAGGTTACAATGGCTTTCGATAGCCTAACAATATATGCCAGATTGGCTACAACACTCAGGTTCTCTCTTGCCCACAAAGGATTTTACCGTTCCATACATCATGCCTTCTATATCTCGGCCGCATCAATCCAGCTGCGTAGTCCGAGCGTCAATACGATAGCACGCTTCAATGCGCTTTGGCATTCCAAGCCTTAACACGTTCAAGCAACGCTTCGCCGCGAGCAATCCATTCCCTGTACCCTGCATGAAGCTGGTGGGGGATCAGTACGTTCGTCCTCGCATGTACTGATATCAAAGATCATCTTTCCAAACCAACATCTTTAATATTTACGTTGAATCATGCAACTTAGCTTATGATCTTGCTATGTTCTCCTTAGGGTCAATTTCATGGCAACTTTGAAAGCGTAAAGCATTTATCATAGCATCATGTTATCATATTGAATAGACAAGCCAACAAGCAATCTCGTGTTTGATTCGTGGCACGACTTACCAAGTCGACGCACTCGCCCTTGCGTCCCTTGCACTGACGCAAGGTGAATACGCCTCGATCCATCCCTGTCATGTTATAGTGCATCTCTAAGTAGGATCTATATGCGGGACGCACACGCGCCTACACTTTCAACCCATCGTTCCTTAGCTATATGCGGGTCGTTGGCGTATCCGCGCCGGAATGGACTAAAGGAGTTCCTTTCTTTTCTCTCCTTCTTTTCTCACTATTTGGTTGGGCTGCCCGGCGTTTAACGGGTTGGGTCACAATCCCAAAACAACCGAAACGTTCCCGCTGCATACCATCATTTGCGGCTTTTCCCATCTAGTTTGATGTGCGCCTACAAAGATTATTCGAATCCCTCCGCGGCCAATCGGTTCCGGGGCGCATCCGGTATCTATCCGATTGGGGGAAACACTCGTGCACGAGTTAATATCACATTAATCTCGAGCCCATTCCAATCGACCATGCAACGCCCTATCATTCAACAGTTAAATTCAAACAACCAAACATAGTCTTGAGTCCGAGACTCAGACTTATCGTCTCGCATTTCTTCCATTTAGCTTACTATGTTCTTTCGTTTCGTACTTCGTTTCGATGATTCAATGGCATCGTGCCTCAACTCAATGCTCGTCAACCGAACGACCCGAAGGTCTCGAACACCTTTCGAGGCAACATGTCATATCCGACAGTTCCGCCACATTCATACCGCAACTGTATTCTCTCGCAACGAAGCCATCTTTTATTATCCCGTGCACGTAGGCACGTTCCAACCATATTCCCATGTTCTACAACTTAGCATTCAATGTTCGGGGCTTGCGCGCTAGGGCGCTCGCCTATTGTCTTTCAATGTTCTAGCCGTCTAACTCGTGCAGCAAAGGCACGGTATGGTTCATGCACTAAGGCACTCGCCGATTACAGTTATCCCATGTTCTTACGGCTTGCGCACCGAGGCGCTCGCCTTAGCGATATCCAATGTCCCATAGCGACTCGTGCATATTGATGCACGTTTCATTTCAATTGTTCTAACTTAGTGTTCGACTCACACTATGATTTTATCTCCGATCGGCCATGCCCGTGACGTCGATAGGTTAACTTTAGCATACAATGATATATTTGACTTATCGAATGAAGGAGTAAAAAGAAGTCAATCCTCCCACCTTGAGTCGATACGCCTTCGTCGTTTTGCCGAGCCGATGCGGCTCGATTCCCTAACTTTGTTGCACGGCCACTCTCCTGACTTAGCCATTTGAGCACTTCGTGCTTCGTTGAGTTATATGCCCAATTCGCCTCAGCATGCCCAAGTCTTAGCCCGTCGCAAGGCGACGATTTGATTTCGCGGACCCCTTACTAAATATTGTAAAAGATCGACCTCTAATATTTTCCCGTGCACGTATAACCTGCACACGAAACCAACTAAAGTCAAGACTTGCTTCGATTCGGACTTGCGCCTTGGTCGATTCGATTTCTTAGAATCTTCGAGCCGATTCAATGCACTCATCCTTCGGGACAACGCGGCGCTTCGCATCGATTCACTCGATGCATTCTTAGGGACAAGGCAACTCTTCGCATCGACATAGTCCGATGCATTACTCGGGTCGACGTAACTCTTCGCATCGACTTAGTTTGATGCGTTGCTCGGGACAACTTAGCTCTCGTATCGTTTTGCATCGATACATTCTTTTGGTCCACGCGACTCGTTGAGTCAACGCTTCAGCGTAATGCGCCGTGCGGAGCGGGGCATTACAGAATATACCACTCAAAACAAGGTTCGTCCTCGAACCAAAACCAACACTCCGACTAAGTGTTTTATAGATCGTTTCACGATCTCGCCCCACAAATGATGTTCGATTTCACAATATCTCGCAAGCTTTTCACTAGCATTTCAAAGTCATCCCTGCAGCTCGATTTGAATTTTGTATACAACTCGATTTGGATTCGTACCTATATTCAAGGCGTCCCGAAGATATGTGTATTTCGACCAAGTCCAGTCGTAGCAAATTGAAATAAAGCTGACAGGTAAATTTCAATCCTATGCTTGCCATCTCGTACTCTCGATCGGACTTATCCATAGCACTTGTTCTCGCAATTTTATTGCATAACGCTATGCGATTCAAAATCGCATTCCTCATTTCGTATGTTTCATATGGACTACCAACTCTATGCGTCGCGTCAAGCCGTCGCGCATCCAATCACAACGAGTCTCCGCAACGCCTTGCGTTCGACGTCGCTGTCCAACTATTTCCGAAGTCTCGCTTGCAACTTGTCTCAATACGATTTTCTTTGTTGACTAGCAAATGCATCAACATTCAGGGCTACGCCCGCTAGGTTACTTTCCAAGGCACCGTGCTTAGATTCTCCCGACGCAAGTTTAAATTGACATTGCACAAAGGCCACAATCTATCCGACACGAAAGTTTACATCAAGGCGATGGTGCTCAAGGCAACGATCGTCTTGACACGAATGTCTTAACGACGCGTCTTACATTCAATTTCCTAACGAGTAGGAATTCACTAGCCAAATTCCCAACTTATCCGTCTCGCAACATCGAACATAATTTCGATTCACGCAAGCTCAATTGCAAGGTGAATCCGAATCTAACGACATGACTCGTAAGCCATTCCCTTATCGTTCCCTCTTGTGCATAGCACGTTCCTCGCAATCGCCTAGACTTATCATCAACATGCACCGTGTTATATTTGTTATCGGTGCAATCCCATATGCGATATCGCATGGGTCATCTTACGGTCTGCAGCATTCAATTTGATTTGGCGGTCAAGTCTTCTAGGGTCAGCTGCCCCGAAGCTACGCTCGATAATTGTGGATCATTAACGAAGGACAGTTTAATACGAACCATGCTATATCTTATTTCGGAGCCAAATCACGTTCCGACGATTCTATGCGAATACCCAATTTCGGACACAACCATTTCTATCGGCGCAACTGATGCACAACTATCCTCCGAGTCAAGTCATGCACTGCCGTCGATGACTTCGCAATTCACGAAACATCTACTCGTATCGAATCCGAGTCTATCTTATTCGCGGGTCGACACACGAGATGCTATACGCATCGAGCAATCGTCGATGACTTATAGTCTCGTCTTTGATAAATCACAAAATTTACGATCCACCAAGTTCGTTCATTCTCGTATCCTTACTTACAAAATTTTGATAGCGCAAGGCGCATTCCATTTTGTATTCTCACATCGTCTACGTTTCCTTACGTATCGATCACGATACGCCGTATCCATTTCGATAACGTAAGGGTCAACTTTGAATCTGTTTCAACGTCAACTTAACTCGCCTCGCATACATCCAAGTTCACAACAAACTTTTCCATACGCATCGAATCATTTTTCCGATTCACCGCATCCCGCTATACCTTGATCGCGTAACCGAGTTACCGATTATCCAACATCGTGCCCTCGGGTTATGCGATCTCGCCCTCTAAGTTTCGCGTGTTTTCAGTCGTACTCAAATGAGTGTCGCCGTAACTTAACCAACTATTTCATAGGCACAGTTTCTCGCGTCAACCAACTTTTTTACCGAAGTCGCACATCGTGCGATACGATTACAATTCACATCGCCCAACATTTCTATCGAGATCGCAAGTCGTACGATTCGATTCGTCTCGTCCAACGTTTCTACCTAGATCGCAAGTCGTGCGACTCATTTATAAGCTCGAGTATTCCTTTCCCGTCGATCTGATTATTGCGTCAAGGCATAATCGTTTTGCTAGTCTCGGTCTTCCGACCGACTTATTATTCTCGTCCGACGTATCGTTCATTGATACGAGTCTCGCCTTATCGTCCCAACCGAATTTCGAAGAACACTTGCATCAACATACCGTCATACAAATTTTCAATCGAGTCTCGGTACTCCCCCGTCCGTTGCGGACAAACTTTCCGCAATTCTCACAAAGCGTCGATGCAATTTATCGCACAAGTGCTATACCATATACCACTCGAAATCGAGTCATTCATCGCCTACGTGGTATGGCATATACCACTCGGAACTCAAGTCATTTCTCTCGCATTTTACTTAGTATAGGCCAACGTTCTCTTTCGACTTACGGTTTCCGCAGTGATCGTGCTTGATCACAACCGTAACTTTGATTCTATCAAATCCGACGCAACTCGGTCAATGTTCTCGTTTGCCAACATAAGTTTGGTGTGCAACCGAACGATTCGTTCTATCGATTTACGATTTTCAATTCTTTCCTTACGTTGCATCTCGTGCAACAATTTATTTAGACACGCGTTGCACCCCGTGCAACAAATTTCACTTCCGATACGCATTGCACATCGTGCTACGATTTTATTTCCGACACTTTCATTTCACTTTGTACAACGATTTATCTCCAATTTCCTTTGCACTTCGTGCAACGATTAATTTGATATGCGTTGCACCACGTGCAATAATTTTACTTTCAATACGCGTTGCACATTGTGCAACGATTATTTCCAACATTTTTCGCACCTCGTGCAACGATTTACTCTCGACTTTCCAAGTCAATGCGCAATCCGTTTAACACATTCGGTATTGGCTATCACTTCTCACTTTCATTTTAACACATATTCACATTAACTCGCTGCACATCGTGCATCATTTTATTTCTCATTCAACATGTTACATTGCCACAATATCTCAAATCGTATTTCACAATTCGTTGCGCTTGCAGCAACTAACATTTTTACGGCTCGTTTGCATTCAATGCAATATACCCTTCGCGACTTTCTTAGCAAACATCATGAAATTTCCAAAACACATGCGGCAAAATTTCATGATTTGTATTAGACTTATTGTATGGAACATCCAATGCGGCATCGAGTAGAGTCAAGAGTGATATCAAGTGGTGGTGGGCAACTTTTCGAATTGTAATGAAGCGAGCGTCCAGAGGAAATTGAGCCTAGAGCTCTGATACCAATTTGTCACGCCCCGAACCGGAATCACCCGAATCATCGTCCTCGCAGGGGGGCGTGATGCCGTACGAGCCTGGAGTTGCGCTCGTGCAAGGCAAGATGACAAGTTCTCAAATGGTTATCTTTTGATTCTGATATTAACAACGATAGGAAAACAGAGTATACGAAACAATTCTCTTTATTTATATCTGAAACTGAGGTTACAATGGCTTTCGATAGCCTAACAATATATGCCAGATTGGCTACAACACTCAGGTTCTCTCTTGCCCACAAAGGATTTCACCGTTCCATACATCATGCCTTCTATATCTCGGCCGCATCAATCCAGCTGCGTAGTCCGAGCGTCAATACGATAGCACGCTTCAATGCGCTTTGGCATTCCAAGCCTTAACACGTTCAAGCAACGCTTCGCCGCGAGCAATCCATTCCCTGCACCCTGCATGAAGCTGGTGGGGGATCAGTACGTTCGTCCTCGCATGTACTGATATCAAAGATCATCTTTCCAAACCAACATCTTTAATATTTACGTTGAATCATGCAACTTAGCTTATGATCTTGCTATGTTCTCCTTAGGGTCAATTTCATGGCAACTTTGAAAGCGTAAAGCATTTATCATAGCATCATGTTATCATATTGAATAGACAAGCCAACAAGCAATCTCGTGTTTGATTCGTGGCACGACTTACCAAGTCGACGCACTCGCCCTTGCGTCCCTTGCACTGACGCAAGGTGAATACGCCTCGATCCATCCCTGTCATGTTATAGTGCATCTCTAAGTAGGATCTATATGCGGGACGCACACGCGCCTACACTTTCAACCCATCGTTCCTTAGCTATATGCGGGTCGTTGGCATATCCGCGCCGGAATGGACTAAAGGAGTTCCTTTCTTTTCTCTCCTTCTTTTCTCACTATTTGGTTGGGCTGCCCGGCGTTTAACGGGTTGGGTCACAATCCCAAAACAACCGAAACGTTCCCGCTGCATACCATCATTTGCGACTTTTTCCATCTAGTTTGATGTGCGCCTACAAAGATTATTCGAATCCCTCCGCGGCCAATCGGTTCCGGGGCGCATCCGGTATCTATCCGATTGGGGGAAACACTCGTGCACGAGTTAATATCACATTAATCTCGAGCCCATTCCAATCGACCATGCAACGCCCTATCATTCAACAGTTAAATTCAAACAACCAAACATAGTCTTGAGTCCGAGACTCAGACTTATCGTCTCGCATTTTTTCCATTTAGCTTACTATGTTCTTTCGTTTCGTACTTCGTTTCGATGATTCAATGGCATCGTGCCTCAACTCAATGCTCGTCAACCGAACGACCCGAAGGTCTCGAACACCTTTCGAGGCAACATGTCATATCCGACAGTTCCGCCACATTCATACCGCAACTGTATTCTCTCGCAACGAAGCCATCTTTTATTATCCCGTGCACGTAGGCACGTTCCGACCATATTCCCATGTTCTACAACTTAGCATTCAATGTTCGGGGCTTGCGCGCTAGGGCGCTCGCCTATTGTCTTTCAATGTTCTAGCCGTCTAACTCGTGCAGCAAAGGCACGGTATGGTTCATGCACTAAGGCACTCGCCGATTACAGTTATCCCATGTTCTTACGGCTTGCGCACCGAGGCGCTCGCCTTAGCGATATCCAATGTCCCATAGCGACTCGTGCATATTGATGCACGTTTCATTTCAATTGTTCTAACTTAGTGTTCGACTCACACTATGATTTTATCTCCGATCGGCCACGCCCGTGGCGTCGATAGGTTAACTTTAGCATACAATGATATATCTGACTTATCGAATGAAGGAGTAAAAAGAAGTCAATCCTCCCACCTTGAGTCGATACGCCTTCGTCGTTTTGCCGAGCCGATGCGGCTCGATTCCCTAACTTTGTTGCACGGCCACTCTCCTGACTTAGCCATTTGAGCACTTCGTGCTTCGTTGAGTTATATGCCCAATTCGCCTCAGCATGTCCAAGTCTTAGCCCGTCGCAAGGCGACGATTTGATTTCGCGGACCCCTTACTAAATATTGTAAAAGATCGACCTCTAATATTTTCCCGTGCACGTATAACCTGCACACGAAACCAACTAAAGTCAAGACTTGCTTCGATTCGAACTTGCGCCTTGGTCGATTCGATTTCTTAGAATCTTCGAGCCGATTCAATGCACTCATCCTTCGGGACAACGCGGCGCTTCACATCGATTCACTCGATGCATTCTTAGGGACAAGGCAACTCTTCGCATCGACATAGTCCGATGCATTACTCGGGTCGACGTAACTCTTCGCATCGACTTAGTATGATGCGTTGCTCGGGACAACTTAGCTCTCGTATCGTTTTGCATCGATACATTCTTTCGGTCCACGCGACTCGTTGAGTCAACGCTTCAGCGTAATGCGCCGTGCGGAGCGGGGCATTACAGAAATTTCTCTTACGTACCTTCTGTGAAGTGTTACGTTCTGTGCACCTTCTGTGAAGTGTAGCACTAGTTGAAATTTCTCTTACGTACCTTCTGTGAAGTGTTACGTAATAACGATTGTTTGTACAATTGTTACGATATTTCAGTTTTCCATCGAAAAATTGTGCCCCGGCGCTAACAATTTCACCTACCTTAAAGGTGGACATCATATTGAGATTTATTGTAAAACCTTTCAGAGCTTACTTCTCAACACATACATTTAAAATTTATACCCAAACCCAAAATTCACTGAAAAAAGTTATGGATGTTGTGACATTGATGATGATGGCGAATCCTGATGTTTTGTGTTTCAACCTACTTCAAGATCCTCTAGAGTAGACATGGTTCTCCTTTATCTTTGCAGTTACCTTAATATTGACCTGTTTGCATTTATAAGGTACACGCGACTGTTTTTTTTTTTTTCTCTTTCTTTACATTTATGTTTGAAATAAGGATCTTAATGCAAAAAGGGGGTCTAGGACAGACAACCTGAGGTATGCCAGTATACAAAAAATGGTGCCTTAACTTTGCTTCTCGAGCGTTTCAAGTGATTGTGCAATCAAATATAATTTTTTGACAGTGTACCTTTATCAGATATTGTTTTGCAAAATTGCTGGCCTAACTATGATGTTTGTGTCGTAGATTTGGACACTAGTTTTAGGTTATAATTGTGTCAAGTTTCTCACCATGAATCAAGGAAATCTGTTTAGTTATAATATATACCATACTCTAGTTCCTGGATTGGTCTTTATGTCAGCATCTGGATAAGAAGTCAAATACTTATCTTCATGTTGTATGGCAGGATGTGTTGTTTAAACTTTAAACAATCCAATTTGGACCATGAATTTCGAACTTTGTTCTGTCCGAGCCAAGTTTAGGCGTAACTCAGATTCTTATGGCTATTTTTTTCGTTTGTTTGTTTTGTCCTTTTTGGTTAAGGAGACTAGTTCTGTCATCAATTTATACATGACAATGTCCAATTCCAATAGCATGTCTCTATGTCCTTAAGATACTACCTTGTGTGTCTCGAGGATACATGTATGCATGTCCTGCTGTGGTACCTGTATGAGTCACAACTTGCGACAATTTTCTAATAAGAAAAGGAGAAACATATCTAGCAAGCTAACAGATTATTGGCTTAAGATTCAATCGACCAGATGCTTAGTAAATTCCAACATGCAAAGGGGATGAATGGCTCTCTTAATTGTAGTTTATTTGATTGTCCATTCAAAATGTTGAATGGAATTCTTTCCATTCCATAGTATCAACATTCTGCAATTCCCCTTTGTAGCTATCACTGGGTCATAGGCATCTCCACAAACACAGTGGTTGAAAAGCTGGTAGATAATCAAGGTTTTCCTGTTGTAATCTTTTCCAAATGCACATAGCCATCTATTCAACTGTTGGAAGCGCTAAAACTTTCCTTTGTCTCACAGATTCTCACCTCAACCAGGAATTAACAGCAGTAGACAACATCCTTAATATTGTCTTTATAAGTTGTTCAATTATTATCTCCATGTACATACTAGTTCCTTGGTTCCCATAGAGACCCCAACTCCAATAACAGTTCTTTTTTTTTACGCTGCCTTCTAAGCCTAAGGAACTTCTTTTTAGCATCTCTTTGAGCAAGATAGCTTACTGAGGTTGTGACCTAATTTTTTAGAATTCACCCCAATTAGCTGAGTGCTGCTATAATCTTCTTGCCACACCACATGAGCAAAAGAAGAATTGAGATACTTCCCATGAGTTTTTATTACCTAAATTCATAGAAAAATGACTGATAATTACCGGGTTTTCCTTTATGTCGGCATCCACTCAAAGCGGATAAAGGTATTAGTGACATGTTGTGAACTGTGCATCCTTACAGAATCTTCACCTATCCTGTTTCCAAGTATGAAAAATAAGAACTTTCAAGCAGTGATTTTGTTTTTTGGATACTTATCCGCACACAGGTAGTTGTCGAACTCTGAACTTACGGAGAGCACTCTACGCGCCCAAAGATTAGACCTGGGGGAAGAATTTAACTAAAAGAGCATGGTGGATACGTTTATCTGAAAATGAGCCGATCGGTTTAACTCTGCTCCTATGTACCAGAGAAAATTTTGCCTGGCTTGTCTGCATGAAGTTCTTCGTTCATTTTTCTATCTTCTCCAAAATCTTAGTGTATTGGTTGAAAATAGGAAGTTGGGTTTCTGTCAAAACAGATTTAGTGAGGGTTTCCCTTGTGTAGGACAAATTATTTAACTTCAAACCTGGTTTATTCATAAACCCTTCGTATTAAGTGCTTCTCCTTTTCCAACCATGGATAGTTGGACTCTAAAATATGTGAAATTATCCCTAATTGCCTGATAAGTGATGGTAACCTAGATGAAGGCCCTTTAAAGGGATGTTGTCCATATCAATATAAACAATTGGCCACTTACTGTTGCTAGACTGTCCTGATGCTACAGACTATAATGCTAGAATTCGTCTGAACCTTCCATATGTTTGGCTCAAACAAATCCTGCCAGGATGATATTATCTGCAAATGATGGGTGTGTTACCAACTTTCTGATTCTCTGTCTAAGTTTAACGGGCATGTCTTGCCCAAATATTGCATGGAATCCTCTTTCTTTTTTATTTACATTTTATCTTACCAATGTTGCACAGATACAGGAAAAAGGTGAAAATGGTGTCTGGATATGTAGTGTGTGCATACCCATATCCGTGTCCATATGCATGCAACATAGCTGATTACCGTAGTTGGAGTCTGCCATTGCACAAAAACTCCAGAGTTATGGTGGAGGTTGGGGGTAAAATATTTATATTATTCCAATACCCTCCTATAGTATAAGAAATGAATATATTCGTGGGAAGCCAATTGAGGATAAAATAAATTTAGAACATTAAGGGTAGTTTTAAAAACTAATGTAAAATTTCTAAGATAACCCTCTGTCTCTATTCACACATTACTCTTAATCAAAATTTAACTGAAAGTTAAATTTATGGATAAACCCTTGAATATGGGAAGCTAGAATTTGTATGTTGTATTTGTTGAGAATCAATAAGGGACTTTAGTCCCACATTGGAAAATGTAGTATGAAGAGGAGTTGGAACCCCTATAAGTAGCAAGTAGTAGTCCATCAATAAAATCATCCATTATTCATTTTCTACTTGGTATCAGAGCCATAACCATCCACCCCTCCCCCCCCCCCCCCCCCAAAAAAAATAACAATTCTCCACCCGGCTCACAGCGGCTGACCCCCACCCCCCCGGCTCCAGCGGTGCCCCCCCCCCCCCCGGCTCCAGCGGCGCCCCCCCCCTCCCCGGCTCCAGCGGCGCCCTCCCTCCCCGGCTCCAGCGGCGCCCTCCCCCCCCCCCCCCCCCGGCTCCAGCGGCGACCTCCCCCCCCCCCCGATTTTTTTTGTTTTGTAATTTTTTTTGTTATGTAATTTTTGTTGTTTTGTAAAAAAAAAGAGAAAAAAGAAAAAAAAGGTGTATTTCGAAGACAGAGGGACATCAAATGCTTTATTTACCCCCATCTGTTCCTAGATTACACCGTCTGGAATGAACAAATGAACACATACTTTATTTGTTCCCCGATCTTCACATCGGGATCTACACAGAGAATGATCGTGTTTTCTCCACGGAGAATAATCGTATTTTCTCCTGTGTCCTGACGTGTTCACTTTACATGCGCGCGCCGGTGTTGGCCACGTTTATAGCGCATTCGTAAAGTAGAAGACGACGAAGCTGCCGACGAAGACGACGACTAGCAGTTAGCAGCCGCCGCCGCCGCCGACGACTAGAGATATAGTTGAAGAGGCCATGGATTTGATCGCTGGAAAACTGACAGCACAAGAGATGAAGGCCTTGGTTGATGATATCTTGTCGAAGAGATTGACCGAGGCGACCCCTAGTGTGACCCATACTGATGTGGATCCGTCACCCTACAAAATGGGAAAGTTGAAAAACTTGGAAACGAAGTTAGAAAGAACGTTCAACTACTTGAAATGGTCGCGGCAGGCGATGCGAACGTTAAAGGGACCGTGGCTTGGTTGGATATGTCAATTGCCAAACCAAGGCGTCTGCTGATCCCTCCTCAAAGGAGTTTGCTATTTGGGAGATTGTCAACAACGTAATGGCTGGGTGGTTGACAGCCTCCTTGGTGTCAGGCAATGTAGAGGCAATGGAGGGTGCTGCTGATATCTGGCGGACTTTGAAGGATATGTACTCAGGCTCGGACAACCATATGCGGGTCTTCCAACTACAGGATGAACTCGATAGGGTGGCACAAGACGAACGTACCATCTCTGAGTCTGCAGCCCTGTTGAAGAAGTACTGGTCTGATCTGAATCACTATGATCCTCTTGGGATGGAAGATGCACAAGTCGAACCGGCATTTGCGAAGTATTTTCAGACGTTCCTGACGTATATTTTGCGGCAACGGATGATGAAGTTCTTGAAGGGGCTCAACCCTGTGTTTGAGCAGAGAAAGAATGTACTACTCGCACAACCCACGTTTCCAACCTTAGAAGAAGCCATAGCTGTCATGGCACAAGAAGAAGCTCGATTGAAGTTGATGTCCAACAAGGGCTATTTCTAGGGGGAGCAAGCTGCTGTTGAAAAGTCTGCCCTTGCCGTCTTCAATTAGCCTCCCTCTGCGGGCGGTGTTTGCCACAACTGTAGTGACTCGGGACATTACATTAGATTGTGTCCAAAACCCCTGCGAGGTCAGTCAAATGATCGCGGACGGGGCCGTGGAGGACGTCGTGGTGGTAGAGGAGGATATGCTGGTAGAAGGGAAAATTATTTTGGAGGACACAAAGCAAATCTGGCGGAAGAAGGGGGAGACATTCAATTGGCTGAAATAATCCCTCTTGAGAGGGAGTTCATTGCGAGGTTACGAGGCACGAAGCTGAGTTCGGACGACAGTCAAGTTACTCCTGGGACGTCATCTATCTCAGGGGATCACATTACTTGCTTTGTCCAAACCAGCACAGGTATACCTGCGCGTGCTCTTGCATCTGTCCATCAGCCAGGTTGGATTATGGACTCTGGGGCATCTCGCCATGTCACGGGGTCCCACGGTGAGTTCTAGGACTATACTCACCTACCGACGCTGGAGAGCATTCAGACTGCTGATGGTACCTCCAGACCTGTAATGGGTAAAGGCACTGTCGCATGCACCCTTCCCTCACTCTCACAAATGTCTTACATGCTCCATCTTTTCTTGTCAATCTTATATCTATTAGTGCCATTATCCTTGACCTAAACTGTACTGTTTCCTTTGACATTCCTACGGTAACTTTTCAGGAGAAGGGGACAGGACGACGACTAGGGACTGGCACATGGCATAAGGGGCTGTGGTACTTGGACAGGACCGGACTGGACGAAACATTGGCATCTCTAGTAGCGGACGCACAACTGGACGCTTCACGTCGCAGTGTAGAAGACGAATTACTACTCCACCACCAGCGTGTCGGACATTCTTCCTTTCAAGTTATTAGTCGAATGTATCCGTCCTTATATCAAAGGGCTAATAAAGAGAAGATATTTTGTAATGCATGTGAGTTGGAAAAACATACCAGGAGCTCCTATGCGAGCTCAGGGAATAGAAGTTCCGCTGCATTTGATATGTTACATTCGGACGTATGGGGCCCTTGTCCTACAACTGGTATTAACGGTTTTAGATGGTTCGTCACTTTTATTGACGGTTATACCCGCGTGACCTGGATCTACCTTATGAAGAATAAAAGTGACGTCCTTCAGGCTTTTCAGGATTTTTATCGCCGGATGGAAACGCAATATAACGTTAAAATTAAGTGTTTCCGGTCTGACAATGGGACGGAGTATACTAATAAGAGGGTTGCTGAGTATTTATCTACTCATGAAATACTACATCAAACTTCACGTGCCTATACACCGGCACAAAATGGTGTGGCCGAACGAAAGAACAGGCACCTGCTGGAGGTCGCACGGACGATGATGCTGGCTATGAATGTCCCGAAACACTTATGGGGGCAAGCTGTATTGACGGCCTCTTATCTCATCAACAGAATGCCATCTCAGGTATTGGACTGGAAGGCACCGTTGGAGATGCTTACTGGTGCAACTACATACACTGTTCCTCCAAAAGTATTTGGTGTGTATGTTTTGTCCAAGATAATAGGCCAGGAGTTGGCAAACTGGATCCTAAAGCGGTTAAGTGTGTATTTGTCGGGTACACAGCGACTCAGAAGGGATACGCATGTTGGAGCCCAGTTGAGCGGAAGATGTTTGTTAGCATGGACGTTACATTCCGAGAACTGGAACCATACTATGGTTCGGATGCAGGTTCAGCGTTTGGTGACACACCTAACACAGAGGGTGTTAGACGTGAGGGGGAGATAATAAGTCCAAACGTGGTAGTCGGATCGGTCCCGTGCCCGGTCGTAAAAATTTGATGAAAGGGGGAGATAGCAGTGACTCTGATACGGAGAATGAAGAAGAAGATACATATGTTACGCAGGGGAAGACAAGGGAGAAGGAGCTCTAAGTCTACAGAAGGAGACAACAGAAGTCCAGTACTGTGCCGTGCCCATTGCCTACTGTACCAAGTCCCTCGTCTACTCCTGCCCCAACTCTTGAAGATGTTGCCCCCGCACTGAATCACTCTGATTCTGATACGGATCTCTCTGACTTGGATGGTATGATCTCTCCACCACCTATTGCTCCCTTAAGGAGATCTTCTCGCATCAATACGGGTAAGGCTCCTAGTCGTTATGATGATTATGAACATGACATTGCCAATTTCTTGTCTTATTCTAACATTTCTTCGAATTATCGAGCCTTCATTGCATCGTTAGACTCTACTTCTTTGCCTAAGTGTTGGTAGGAAGCAAAGAAAGATCTAAGGTGGAAAGCTGCAATGATGGAAGAACTTGGGGCACTAGAGAAAAATAAGACATGGGAGCTGGTTCCATTACCCAAAGGGAAGAAAACTGTCGGATGCAAATGGGTGTACACAGTGAAGGAGACACCGGAAGAAAAAGTAGAGCGGTACAAGGCGAGGTTGGTTGCAAAAGGATACACACAATCATATGGCATCGACTATGATGAGACGTTTGCCCCAGTAGCGAAAATGAGCACGGTAAGAACTCTGGTCTCCATTGCAGCAAACTATGGGTGGAAGCTATACCAATTAGATGTTAAGAATGCCTTTCTCCACGGGGACCTACAAGAAGAAGTGTACATGGAGCTCCCGCCAGGATGCTACGCGACAGAATCATACGGAGGGACGTCGTGTGGAAAAGTGTGTAAACTAAAGAAGTCGCTATACGGGCTCAAGCAATCTCCTCGAGCCTGGTTCGACAGATTCAGAAAGGCTGTTACTGGCATGGGTTACCATCAAACAATTGCAGATCATACAGTCTTTCTTCAGCATGCAAGAGGCCACATTACTATACTTGCTGTATATGTGGATGATATAGTAATCACATGTGATGATGAGGTCGAGATCACTAAGCTGAAATCAAAACTCGCGAAGGAGTTTGAGGTGAAGGATTTAGGAGCGATGAGGTACTTTCTGGGTATCGAGGTGTGTGACGGCGAACAAGGAATTGTTCTCTCACAAAGAAAATACGCACTAGATCTGCTAAAGGAGACAGAGATGCTGGGATGTAAAGCAACAGTCACTCCGATTGACCAGAAGTGCAAGTTGGGAGCAGAAGCAGGAGAGCCAGTTGATCGTGAAAGGTATCAAAGACTTGTAGGGAGATTGATTTATCTGGGACACACTCGTCCTGATATCTCATTTGCGGTGAGTGTAGTGAGTCGCTACATGCATGACCCAAGAACGGGTCATATGGAAGCAGTGTTTCAGATCTTGAGATATTTGAAAGGGACGCCGAAAAAAGGACTATGGTTCAAGAAGAATGGACGCATAGAAGTTGAGGGATACTGCGATGCAGACTGGGCGAGTTGCATAGACGACAGAAGATCTACCACGGGGTGCTGTATCTTTGTAGGAGAAAACCTGGTCTCATGGAGAAGCAAGAAACAGTCAGTGGTAGCACGGTCGTCAGCTGAAGCAGAATACAGAGCAATGGCTCTGGGAGTGTCAGAATTACTGTGGGTGAAAGCACTGCTGACAGAGTTGAAGCTGGATAAGGGAGCACCGTTACATCTTCTGAGCGATAGTCAAGCTGCAATAAGTATAGCCAACAATCCAGTTCAGCACGACAGAACGAAGCACATCGAGATCGATCGATTCTTCATCAAGGAGAAGCTAGAACAAGGGATACTGAAGATTGACCATGTTCGCTCAGAAGAACAAGTTGCAGACTGTCCGACTAAAGGTCTTAGTTCATTGAGTCTGTCAAAGCTATGTAACAAGATGGGGATGATTAATATCTATCGCCCATCTTGAGGGGGAGTGTTGAGAATCAATAAGGAACTTTAGTCCCACATTGGAAAATGTAGTATGAAGAGGAGTTGGAACCTCTATAAGTAGCAAGTAGTAGCCCATCAATAAAATCATCCATTATTCATTTTCTACTGTATTACGGACACACTAGTTGGGAATTGGACAAGAAATCATCATAGTTTACCGTATCAATCGATATTGATTCGATACGGCCGATATCGATAGGGTTTGACACGTCCCGATCCACTACCGGCTGATACCGATACTGACCCATATCGACATTGGGGGTCTCTTTTCCAGTCAATTCGGCAAAGGAAATTGAACCAAAAAAGACCAATCGACAAAGGTGTAAAAGGATAGTAAGGTTGTAAAAACATGTAAAAAAAAAAAATCTTATCTATCGTTGGTAAATTTGTCGGCAAGGGTGACTACTATTTCATTCAATTTCAAAACTGTTAAGAAACAACATAAGAAATACTTAAAATTATGTCTAAATGTATAAAATATTTTTTCGAAAATTTTAATAATTATTTTCTTTCCGATACCAATAAATCCGATACTCCGATCCGAAACCGCGGATAATGCCGATAACGGCGATCCCGATACTCATAGGAAGGGTTTAATACCAATTCCAATACCGCGAACCTTGAAATTGAAAATCATGTGTCGCTAGCACTTACCTTCTGATTGTGGTTAAGTTGGGAATTTCTACTTGGAATTTTTTTCGATAGTGAAGCAATACCTATGGCTCATTAGGTGGAAGTAAGGGATAGAGATGACAGAGATACAGGGTGGTGAGGTTTTCAATCTTTTACAATTTCAAACTAATAGTCTTAGTTTTACTTCTATAGGTTTAATGCTTAATTACCAAAGCCAGCAAAGTCGAAATTGTCCTAGATATTAAAATTTAAGACGCATCAATAGTGAAACTGAGTTTTGAAACCTTATAAGCTGTTTTGATCTTTTATATATAACTAAAACAAACAATATACGTTCTGGACTGTTGTTGCTGGTTAAGGTAAAAGTAAAAGCATTAGAATTCAACTATTTGTTGTTGCTTAAGATAATGCTAATATTTTCGTAGTTATCTGATGATGTAGAAAATAATGGTTGGATGATTTTATTGATGGACTACTTCACTACTTATAGGGAGTCTAGCTCCTCTACATACTACATATTCCGATGTGGGACTAGAAGTCCCTTATTGATTCTCAACACTCCCCCTCAAGATGGGCGATAGATATTGATCATCCCCATCTTGTTACATAGCTTCGACAGACTTAATGAACTAAGACCCTTAGTCAGACAGTCTGCAACTTGTTCTTCTGAGCGGACATGGTCAATTTTCAGTATCCCTTGTTCCAGCTTTTCCTTGATGAAGAATCGATCAATCTCGATGTGCTTCGTTCTGTCGTGCTGAACTGGATTGTTAGCTATACTTATTGCAGCTTGACTATCGCTCAGAAGACGCAATGGTGCTCCCTTATCCAGCTTCAACTCTGTCAGCAATGCTTTCACCCAAAGCAACTTTGACACTCACAGAGCCATTGCTCTGTATTCTGCTTCAGCTGTCGACCGTGCTACCACTGACTGTTTCTTGCTTCTCCATGAGACCAGATTTCCTCCTACAAAAACACAGTATCCCGTGGTAGACCTTCTGTCGTCTATGCAGCTCGTCCAGTCTGCATCACAGTATCCCTCAACTTCTATGCGTCCATTCTTCTTGAACCATAGCCCCTTTCCCGGCGTTCCTTTCAGATATCTCAAGATCTGAAATACTGCTTCTATATGACCCTTTCTTGGATCATGCATGTAGCGACTCACTACACTCACCGCAAATAAGATATCAGGGCGAGTGTGTCCAAGATAAATTAATCTCCCTACAAGTCTTTGATATCTTTCACGATCAACAGGCTCTCCTGTTTCTGCTCCAAGCTTACTCTTCTGGTCAATTGGAGTAACGGCTGTTTTGCATCCCAGCATCCCTGTCTCCTTCAGCAGATCTAGTGCGTATTTTCTTTGTGATAGAACAATTTCCTGTTCGCCTTCACACACTTCGATACCTAGAAAGTACCTCATCGCTCCTAAATCCTTCACCTCAAACTCCTTCGCGAGTTTTGACTTCAGCTTAGTGATCTCGACTTCATCATCACCTGTGATCACTATATCATCCACATATACAGCAAGTATAGTGATGTGGCCTCTTGCATGCTGGAGGAAGACCGTATGATCTGCATTTGTTTGACGGTATCCCATGCCTGTAACAGCCTTTCTGAATCTGTCAAACCAGGCTCGAGGAGATTGCTTGAGCCCGTATAGCGACTTCTTCAGTTTACACACCTTTCCTTGCGACGTCCCTCCGTCTGATTCCGTCGCGTAGCACCCTGGCGGGAGCTCCATGTATACTTCTTCTTGCAGGTCCCCATGAAGAAAGGCATTCTTCACATCCAGCTGGTACAGCTTCCACCCATAGTTCGCTGCAATAGAGACCAGAGTTCTCACGGTGCTCATTTTTGCTACTGGGGCAAACGTCTCATCATAGTCTATGCCATATGACTGTGTGAATCCTTTTGCAACCAACCTCGCCTTGTACCGCTCTACTTTTTCTTCTGGCGTCTCTTTCACTGTGTACACCCATTTGCATCCCACAGCTTTCCTCCCTTTGGGTAATGGAACCAGCTCCCATGTCTTATTTTTCTTCAGTGCCCCAAGTTCTTCCATCATTGCAGCTTTCCACCTTGGATCTTTCTTTGCTTCCTGCCAACACTTGGGCAACGAAGTAGAGTCTAACGATACAATGAAGGCTCGATAATTCGAAGAAATGTTAGAATAAGACAAGAAGTTGGCAATGTCATGTTCGTAATCATCAAAACGAGCAGGAGCCTTACCCGCATTGATGCGAGAAGATCTCCTTAAGGGAGCAATAGGTGGTGGAGAGATCATACCATCCGAGTCGGAGAGATCCGCATCAGAATCCGAGTGATTCAGTACGGGGGCAACATCTTCAGGAGTTGGAGCAGGAGTAGACGAGGGACTTGGTACAGTAGGCACAGGGCACGGCATAGGCACAGTACTGGACTTCTGTTGTCTCCTTCTGTAGACTTTGAGCTCCTTTTCCCTTGTCTGCTGCTCCCCCTGCGAAACATATGTATCTTCTTCTTCATTCTCTGTATCTGAGTCACTGTGCTCTCTCCCTTTCGTCCAGTTTTCTACAACCGGACACGGAACCGATCCGACGACCACATTTGGGCTTATTATCTCCCCCTCACATCTAACACCATCTGTGTTAGATGTGTCACCAAATGCTGAACCTTCATCCGAACCATAGTATGGTTCGAGTTCTCTGAATGTAACGTCCATGCTTACAAACATCTTCCGCTCGACTGGACTCCAACAGGCATATCCCTTCTGAGTCGCCGTGTAACCGACAAAGACACATTTAACTGCCCTAGGATCCAGTTTGCCAACGCCTGGCCTATTATCTTGGACAAAGCACACACATCCAAAAAAATTCGGTGGAACAGTGTATGTAGTTGCCCCAGTAAGCATCTCCAACGGTGTCTTCCAGTCCAATACTTGAGGTGGCATTCTGTTGATGAGATAAGATGCCGTCAATATAGCCTGCCCCCATAAGTGTTTCGGGACATTCATAGCCTGCATCATCGTCCGTGCGACTTCCAGCAGGTGTCTGTTCTTTCGTTCAGCCACACCATTTTGTGCCGGAGTATAAGCACATGAAGTTTGATGTAGTATTCCATGAGTTGAAAAATACTCAGCAACCCGCTTATTAGTATACTCCGTCCCATTGTCAGACCGGAAACACTTAATTTTAGCGCCATATTGTGTTTCCACCCGTCGATGAAAGTCCTGAAAGACCTCAAGGACGTCACTTTTATTCTTCATAAGGTAGACCCATGTCACGCGGGTATAACAGTCAATAAAGGTGACGAACCATCGAAAGCCGTTGATTCCGGTTGTAGGACAAGGGCCCCATACGTCCGAATGTATTATGTCAAAAGCAGCTGAACTCCTATTCCCTGAGCTCACATACGAGCTTCTGGTATGTTTTTCCAACTCACAAGCATTACAAAATAACTTCTCTTTATTAGCCCTTTGATATAAGGACGGATACATTCGACTAATAACTTTAAAGGAGGAATGACGCTGGTGGTGGAGGAGCAAGTCGTCTTCAACACTGCGACAGGAAGTTTCTGGTGGTGCGTCTGCTACCAAGGATGCCAATGCGTTGTCCAGTCCAGTCCTGTCTAAATACCACAGTCCCTTATGCCATGTGTCAGTCCCAAGTCGTCGTCCTGTCTCTTTCTCCTGAAAAGTTACCGTAGGAATGTCAAAGGAAACAGTACAGTTAAGATCAAGTATAATGGCACTAATTGATAGAAGATTGACAGGAAAAGACGGAGCATGTAAGACATTGGTTAGAGTGATGGAAGGGGTGCATGCGACAGTGCCTTTACCCATTACAGGGCTGGATGTACCATCAGCGGTCTGAATACTCTCCGGCAATGGTAGGTGAGTATAGTCCTGAAACGCACCACGGGATCCCGTGACATGGCGAGATGCCCCAGAGTCCATAATTCATCCTGGCTGATGGACAGATGCAAGAGCACGTGCAGAATCACCGGTGCTGGTTTGGGCAAAGAAAGTGATGTGATCTCCCGAGGTAGAAGACGCCCCAGGATTGTCGGCCGAACCCAGCTTTGTGCCTCGCAACTTCTCAAGGAACTCCCGCTCAAGCGGGGTTATTTCAGCCAGTTGATTCTCGCCCCCTTCCTCCGCCAGATTTGCTTTGTGTCCGTCCCTTCTACCAGCATATCCTCCTCTACTACTACGTTGGCCTCCACGACCCCGTCCTCGATCATTAGACTGATTGTGCAAGGATTTTGGACAAAATCGGATGTAATGTCCGGAGTCACCACAATTGTGGCAAACACCACCCACAGATGGAGGTTGATTGAAGGCAGCAAGGGCAGACTTTTCAACCGCGGCTTGCTCCCCCTGGTAGGAGCCCTTATTGGGCATCAACTTCAGTCGAGCTTCTTCCTGTGTCATGACGGCTATAGCTTCTTCCAAGGTCGGAAGCGTGGGTTGGGATAGGAGGATATTCTGTCTCTGCTCAAATATAGGGTGTAGTCCCTTCAGGAATTTCATCATGCGCTGCCGCGAAATATAAGCCACGAACGTCTGAAAGTACTTTGCAAATGCCGGTTCGATTTGTGCATCTTCCATCCCAAGAGGATCATAATGATCTAGATCAGACCAGTACTTCTTCAACAGGGCTGCGTACTCAGAGATGGTACGTTCGTCTTGGGCCACCCTATCGAGTTCATCTTGCAGTTGAAAGTCTCGCATAGGGTTGCCTGAGCCGGAGTACATATCTTTTAGAGTTTGCCATATATCAGCAGCAGCCTCCATTGCCTCGACATTGTCCGACACCTGGTCGGTTAATGAGGCAGTCAACCACCCAGCCACTACGTTGTTGACAATCTCCCAAACAGCAAACTCCTTTGCGGAGTGATCGGCTGGCGCCTTGGCTTGGCCAGTGACATAGCCAACCAAGCCACGTCCCTTCAGCGTCCGCATCGCCTGCCGCGACCACTTCAAGTAGTTGGACGTTCCTTCCAACTTCGTCTCCAGCTTCTCCAATTTTTCCATTTTGTAAGGTGACGGATCCACATCAGTATAGATCACACGTGGGGTTGCCTCGGTTAATCTCTTTGATAAGATATCATCAACCAAGGCCTTCATCTCTTCGGCCGTCAGTTTGTCACTGATCGAATCCATGGCTTCTTCAACTGTGAACTCTATTCGTCGGCTTCGTCGGCGTCTTCAACGTCGGAGTCGGCAACTTCCCCCACTTCGTCTTCTTCGTCTTCGTCGTCTTCTTCGACGCCACAGACTTTACGAATGCGCTACTAACTTGGCCAGCACCGGCGCGCGCATATAAAGTGAACACGTCAGGACACCAGAGAAGACATGGGCAGTCTCTGTAGAGATCCCGATGTGAAGAAGGAATAACAAATAAAGCATTTGTTAGTTCCAAACGGCGTAAGCGAGGATCAGAGTTGGTGCAAATAAAGCATTTGGCAGCCGTCTGTCTTCGAAATACGCCATTTTTTTCAGAAAAAAAAGGAAGGATGGCTAGGGTTTGTAGTAGATGGAAAGGTTAGGGTTAGACATGGTGGTGGCTTGCGTTAGGGTTTGGGAAAGGGGGGGGGGGGTGCCGCTGCTGGTCGGGGGGGGGGGGGGGGGGAGGGGGGTGCTGGTTGTCTCGGGGGGGGGGGGGGGGGGGGGTAGGCGCTGCTGGTGGTCGCGGGGGGGGGGGGGGGGGGGGTAGGCGCTGCTGGTGGAGGGCTGTAGGGGGGGGGGGGGGGGTGGGGGGGGGGGGGGGGGGGGTCGGCTAGGGTGTGTCGGGGGGGGGGGGGGGGGGGGGGGGTCGGGGGGTTCGGTGAGGGGGGGGGGGGTGTCGGCGAGGGTGTGTCGGTGAGAGTGGGGGGGGTCGGCTAGAAAATATTTTTTTTTTTGTGGAGAGAGAGAGAGGAGAGGAGAGAGAGAGAGAGAGAGAGAGAGAGTTATGGCTCTGATACCATGTAGAAAATAATGGTTGGATGATTTTATTGATGGACTATCACTACTATAGGGAGTCTAGCTCCTCTACATACTACATATTCCGATGTGGGACTAAAAGTCCCTTATGATTCTCAACAGATGATATCATATCTGAACTTTTTTTTCTAGTTATTTTGTTTAATTCTTACCATGGATACAATCTCTTTGCTCAGAGCGCGTTGGTTAGGAATTCAATGAAATGACATGCCAAGTTAACAAAATGTTTGTCAATTATTTTTGGAGCTTTGTTATTCTCTGTGTTGCACAGACACGGGTACGACACGGCACCAATTTTTGTAATGTCCTAGTGTATTTTGGAGTGTGGGCTGTGTCCGATATGTGTCCGACACTATACGGCTCAGATTTTTGGAGTATCCGTCCTTCCTATGTAGTTCTCCATTACGGACCCTCTTTTTGATAGGAGAAGGCTTTGATAGATGATGTTGATGATGATTATCTATTTTTTCTACTTGAAATGTTTTGAGTTTTAACAGGCGAGCTGCCAATTACGTCCTTCTTACTACCTACCTCTAAAATTGAGCTTGGTCTCTAGGCCTTTCTCTCCTTCACATTACCCTGCATGAATTTCTCTTATGTTCTCTCTTTATTTTTCTTTTGATTTTTTGCCTTCTCTAATCCGAGTCGCTTCTGCAGAGAACTTGCTGTTGACAGCCGACCAGAAAACCGTAAAACTTGTAGACCTCGGTTTGGCAAGGGAAGAGACGTTAACAGAGATGATGACCGCGGAAACAGGGACATACCGTTGGATGGCTCCAGAGGTACCATTCCAAGCCATAATTTTTCAAACCGAAGAACCTTCACTTGCAGAGTGACTTCCTTCTTTTTTTCCTAAACAGAAACTTTGTACATGATGCAGTTGTACAGCACTGTTACATTGAGGCATGGCGAGAAGAAGCACTACAACCACAAGGTCGACGTATATAGCTTTGCTATTGTGTTGTGGGAGTTGTTACATAACAAATTGCCTTTCGAAGGCATGTCAAACCTGCAGGCAGCCTATGCAGCAGCTTTCAAGGTAAAATACTCTCTGCCACGGCCTGAAACCGAAAATTTTGTTGAGTTTTACCCTTTATTTCCCCCTTCATTGTCAGAATGTGAGGCCGAGCGCGGATGGCCTTCCTGAGGAGCTGGCCGTTATCTTGACTTCTTGTTGGAGAGAGGATCCGAACTCCAGGCCCAACTTCAATCAGATATCGCAGATGCTGCTGCATTACCTGGCCACCCTCTCGCCGCCAGAGCCTCTGGCCCCTGCCCGGGTATTCAGTGCCGAGAATGCCGTCCTGCCCCCGAGTCTTGGGACGAGCTCTCTGATGGCCGTTCGAGATGGTGAGGGCGACACCCCAAGTCCTATTCGGAGAACGAACCCGGGGGTTTCTTCTTCTGCTTCAGGCAGTGTTACTGATTGTCAGTTCAAGATACTGAGGGAGGAAACAATAGGGGAAGGACAGGAGAGGCATATTGATGTTCTGACTTCTGTTGTATGTATCGGAAACTTGAGAATGGAAGTTGACCTCAGTTTCTTACAAGCTAGCCATGCCAAATCTGGTAAATGATGCAAGCCAATGTTTCATTTTGTACGCTATCTAGCAACATAAAATTGCAGATGTGATTCTATAAGGAGGTATTTTAGTCCCACATCGGATATAAGAGAGTACTCTAAAGTGCCAAATCCACTCTATTGGATGAGGGAGTTTTGTGGGGATGGGCTCAAGCAGTGTTTTAAAAACGGGACCGGAGATTGACCCGGATAAGACACTGGGTTGGGTCAAACTGGTTCAACCAACCAAATAGTGGGTCAATACTGACCCGGCCCAAAAAGCTACCGATTCACGGGTCAACCAATTGAACGGTATGTCCGGTTCGATATTTAAAATACTCAAGTGCGCAATTTAATGTGTTGTTTTTGAAGAGTTTATTAGTTGGTGCGCTTAGCACTTCCCAAAATCTCCCGGAAAACTATCTAACTGAGAAAGAAAAAAAAAACTACTAGAACCATATCCTAACCAAGATTTCTAAAATAAAAAAAAATTATTCGGATTTTATTTTTGATTTCGGATTTCGGTCCCCAAAAAAAAATCTAATAACACTTGGTGTATGTTATGTAAATACCGTCAAATTTATACATATTTTTTGATTAAAAATATGTATATTTTGAAAAGAACAATTCTATGTATATATTTTGAACTCCAACTTTGATAATTTAAGGTTTTTTCTAAGGGCACCACCCTTTTTACTTGGGGGCAGCCCAAGAAGGTGGAGATTTTGCTGGGGGGCACCCATTTTGCTTGGGGGCAGCCCAACCCTCCAAACCTTCATTCCTTTCCATAACTCCTATTACACTCTCTCTCCACCAAAAGAAAAAGAAAAAGCTCTCCCTCTTCCTCTCCCTCTCCCAAAACCTACTTTCTTCTCCTCCACCACTCCACTCCCAATTCCTCCACTAAAATTTCTTCAACAACATTCCTAGATTCGAAGAGATGACACGCAAGTCGAAGCAACCGGAATCTAGGTACGTTCTTCTCTAATTTTTCAAAAATTTGTATATTCTATTCAAAACCCTAGAATATTTTAATTCTCTAAAAAGTTTTGATAAATTAGGTTTAGAACCTTTTTATGGTTCATGAAAGAAATTTTCGAACACGACAAATCTACATTTTTCTTGAAACCCTAACCCTAGAAGACGACAAACGAGCATCTCGTTTTGGCCGTTCGGCTACAACAGTTGTGTTTGAATACAGTAGGACTACCAGGCCTGTGGCAGTCCTAATGTAAAGCAGGACTGCCACAGTTCCAGCAGTCCTCTTGTGAAAGAGGACTGCCACAGTCCCAGCAGTCCTTTGGTTATTTATAAATTATTGGGAACATTGACACTCAAAAGTAAAAGTTACTGAAACACTAACCCATAGCCTCACAAATTGGAGGAACATATTAAAAATAGATTGGTGAGCTTGATACTTATTTATCCTCATGGATGTATTATAACATAAAGCTGCAAGACGTTAATGGAAATATACTAGGTAGGTCATTTGAGGCCAAATGTGTGTGTTCTTCGAGATTTTAATGACATTATCCATGTTATTAATGTGAATGTCCACTTTGCAGAAACAACTATGGCTGGGAGGGGTGTATGCTTCGTCATTCGATGATGAATGTTTTATCAAATGAATTACAGGCCCGTCCCAAAACTGAGGCAGCTAGATCAAAGGTAACACAAGAGGCGTACAAAGAACTACAGTATGCTAGACAAGAAGAGATGCAGAGGAAGAAGGCAGAGAAGAAGAAGCTGATAGAGGAGGCTGAAGCCAAGCTTAGTGAGAGACCGATAAGAATTTCCGAACCGCCTCCAGAAAGTAAAGTACTGGGCGACTGACTAATAAGAATTTCCCTTTATACATAATATAGAGGCGCGTACGAAAGCCCGACATAATAACTAGTTTGTATTTGGATTTTTAACTTATTTGGATACGATGTATATATTTGGTGTTATTTGGATGTTTATATTTGGATATGTTTGGATGTGGACATGTTTGGATCTTATTCTAAAACCTGGTGGTTGTTATTTGGATCTTATTTGGTGTTATTTGAAACTTCGTTGTTGTTATTTGGATCTTATTTGGTGTTATTTGGAAACTTGGTTGTTGTTTTTTGTATCTTATTTGGATGATTATATTGGATATGTTTGGATGTGGATATGAAACTCTCTGTGATCATACAGGACTGCCAGCCCTCTGGCAGTCCTTCATTATGTTAGGACTGTCAGGGGCCTGTCAGTCCTGTATGAAAACAGAGAGTCATACAGGACTGCCAGCCCCCTGGCAGTCCTTCATTATCTTAGGACTGCCAGGGGCCTGGCAGTCCTGACCCAAACTCTCTGTGAAGAGAGTTTGGTATGAAACTCTCTTCACCGATAGTTTCATACAGGACTGCCAGTCTCATGGCAGTCCTTCATTAAGTTAGGACTGCCAGGGGGCTGGCAGTCCTTCATTATGTTATGACTGTCAGGGACCTGGCAATCCTGACCCAAACTCTATGTGAAGAGAGTTTGGATATGAAACTCTTTTCACCGAGAGTTTTATACAGGACTGCCAGCCTCCTGGCAGTCCTTCATTAAGTTAGGACTGCCAGGGGGCTGGCAGTCCTGTACCAAACTCTCTAGGAAGAGAGTTTTAATGTGAAACTCTCTTCACAGTGTGGAGTACAATTGGTTTACCACTAGTCAACGTTCATTTTCAATCTCAAGATCAGTAACTATACATATTGAGATTACCTTCATAATATGTGCCATAGTAGTCTTGTTGGGTTTGGTTTGAAGCACTTTAACTCTCGAATATTCTTTTTACTAGTACTGTACGTTGGTGTAAAGTAGTCTCCATGTTGGAAAACTAAGTACTTATGTTCATGTACAGGTGCTAACCATATCGTATATATTGATGATGGATAGTCAATAAAGATAATCCGTAAAAGGAGTATAGGACCAAATAGTTTCTTTTAGGCCAAAATTAAGTTGAAGGGAGAAGATATTACTAAGGAGTATCATTGAGAAAGTTATGAGAACACTTGGTCCAAAATTCGATCATGTGGTATGAACAGCGAAACAACTCAAGGAAAGTAGAATCTGACGGTGGAAGAACTCATCCATGGTTCCCATCTCAATAGAGATGGACATTGTCCACTGAACAAGCTCTAGAAAACTCAAATAATAGTGTGCGGTCGAGGAAGGACGATGAACTCATTTACAAGATTCATTAAATAATTTAGAGGGTGGAGTACAATTGGTTTACAACAAAATTATAGAGTTTCATACAGATGCAGCTCCTGGCAGTACTTCATCAGTTAGGACTGTCAGGGGACTGGCAGTCCTGTCCTAAACTCTCTGCAGAGAGTTTGGATATGAAACTCTCTTCACAGAGAGTTTCAGATAGGATTGCCAGGCCCTGGCAGTCTTTAATTAAGTATGGATTGTCAGGGTGCTGACAGTCATAATCCAACCTCTCTGTGAAGAGAGTTTGAAAACTCTCCTCACAGAGAGTTTGGGACAGGACTGCCAGAGCCCTGACAGGGACTGCCAAGGTGCTGGCAGTCCTAATCCAGTCTCTATGAAGAGAGTTTGGATATGAAACTGCTTCAAATTTTTTATGTGGTTTCGATGTGCTTCAAGATTGATGAAAGCTGCTTCAAATGAGCAATTTATGAAATTATATATCAAAATCGAGCAATGAAAAATAAATGTATAAATTATGTTCGAACTTTATAATTGGGTTTAGGGTTTAATTCTATGACTTAGAAATGTTGAGGGAGAGAAGAAAAAGTAGAGCGAGAGAAGAAAAGAGAAGAGGAAGAGAGGAAAAGAAATCCACCCACAATCTTCTAAAAAGTAGATTGGAAAAAAAATTGGACTAGGGTTAATTCTATGACCTAGAAATGTTGAGGGAGAGAAGAAAAGAGTAGAGGGAGAGAAGAAAAGAGAAGAGGAAGAGGAAAGAAATGAAAAGTTGGTATTTATACCATTCTTTGGACTAGCCCCAAGTAAAAAAAATGGATGGCAAACTTGTAATTTTTTTGAACATTTTGGGCTAGCCCCAAGTAAAATTGGTAGTGCCCTTAGAAAAAGACCTAATTTAATAACTAGTCAAATTTTGGGTGCAACTTAATACCCAAATGTGTATAAATATTAAAAAATTAATAAAATTTAAATACGATCCCAACTTTGGGTCCGACCAATTAAAATAGAAATAGCCCAATAAATCAAATTAATCGAATCGATTATTTGGTTCGGTTTCGGATTTAGAATTTTAGTATTTCGGTTTATTCAGTTTTGACTATTTTGTCTTAGTTGAAACTAAATAAACAAAAGAGATATTTTAGCATATGCCCTCATTCTAAATGCTGATACTAGCATATACCCCTACTCTCTTTTTTAACTACCAAATACCTCCATTTTTTGGTACGGAAGAGTAAAATATTTAAGATATACCCCCACTTTTTTTGAATTTTTTTTGCTGTTTTACATGAAGGTGGGGGTATTTGCTAATTAAAAAAAAATATGGGGATATATGCTAGTTTTATCATTTGGAATGGAGGCATTTGCTAAAATATCCCTAAACAAAATTATCAAAATTCGGCTTTAAAATATGTTTATATAAAATTTATTTTCAAAAACACATTTGTATTTATTTTGATTTTGGACAGTAATCTAAAATGAAAATGAAAATAAAATTTTCATTTTTAGCATTTTCAAAATCGAAACCTTGAAAAAAGAAAATTTCCAAACCCGCTTATCCGGATCTCTTACTCCATTTTATTCAATTTTCTATCCAAAACGATAATGCTCAAGTAGCTCAACCCACTGTTTTAAAAATCGGACTGATCAACCTGTTGAGCAGTGAACCGGTAGCGGTCTCAGGCCGGATAAACATTGATCCAATATTTTTTCAAAAATCAAGTGTAAATAAATATTTTTGTAAAACCTAATTTCCACAAGACCAATTAGCTAATCTAGTATTAAAAAAAAATTGAGATGTCCGACTATACGAAAATTTGTACATACTGTATTGCATGTCTTTTAGGTCCACTATCTCTAACTCCTATTATTTTATTTTTATAAATTGAAGAAATAATACGTCAATGTGATTCGATCTACTAATCTTTTGTCACCCAAACAGGATCAGGATCTTATGCCTCCCAATAACTACAATGGTCAATCGAGTTCGGCAGTTAACCTAGTAGTTGGACACTGCTCCCCCTACGTGTCTGTTATTTAGCTTTCTTCTTGTTGTCTAGGACCTCTTCATACGTAGCTTCAATGTGACATAGCCTACTTATGAAATGGAATTTGTTTTAATATTAACAAATAAGGATCGGATGAAAGAGGCTTAGATTAGAAGACAAATACAAGAAAAAATAGTATTAATATTAACAAAATAATTAATAAATAAATGAAATTGCAGACGTGACTGTCGGCCGACGTAGCGGCCGGCCATTGATAAACCGCGGGAAACGTATCCATAAATGAAAAACGGATTGGAAAAAGTGGTAAAAATAATGGGGAAAATCTACAAAAGAAAATTTTGTTGAGAGTGGGATTTGAACCCACGCCCTTTCGGACCAGAACCTTAATCTGGCGCCTTAGACCAACTCGGCCATCTCAACAAATGATTATTTGGCTTCCTTTCTTTAATCAAGAACTCTAAAACGTTAATGTTAATATTTTCTTATGTTATTCCCGGGGAAAAAATAATGATAGGGCTAAAAATAGCATTATCTCGAGCACACCAAAATATTGGAAAAACAGAACTAGAAAACAAAACCAATAATGTATGGCCTTAATTAACTACGATAGTAATGTCTCCACTGTTGGAAATCGAACACTTACACTGTGTTTGGGAACATTTGTGGGAAGGGAGAGGAAAATTTGAGGGGAAGAAAAATGGAGGAGAGTAAAATGAAAGTAAAGTTAATTTTTCTTTCCTTTGTTTGGATGGACAAAAAGTAGGAGAAGGAAAAGTTTAAAAACAATTTTTATTTGTTTATGGATATAGGTATAATTACTATTTCCTCCTTGGTATTCTCAAATGATGATTTAATATTAACTTTTTGAGGGGTGGTGGGGTAAATTCACTCAAATTTCTCTCATCTCTCTCCATTTTTCTCCCACATTTGGAAGAAAATTTTTTTGGTGGGACCCACCTAATTTTTCCTCTCAAATTTCCCCCCCCCATGTTCTCTCCCCCTTTCCAAACACATCATTTAAAATTTTTCTCTCACTTTCCCCTCAACTTTTTCCTTCCTCCCATTTTCTTCCCTTCCCAAACAGTACCTTAGGGGGTGTTTGGTTCAAGTTTTTGTAGCTTGGAAATGTGTTTTGAATTCCTTACCTATGTTTGGTAGGGTAAAGTGCAAAAAACCCCTCTTTAAATATACGCCTTTTGCACTAAAAGACCTTTTAGAATTTTTTGACAGTTTACCCCTCCTTAGATAACAAGTTCGCTGTTTAGACCCCTCCAGCCAAAATTTAAAAAAATTATACCTAAACTACCCCTGTCCCCCTCTAACCCCTCCCCTCCCCCCCCGGCGGCGCCGGCGATCCCCGGCCCCCCCGACCCCTCCCCCTCCTCGCCGGCGCCGGCAATCCCCAGCCCCCCCCCCGATCCCCCCCCCTCGCCGGCGAGCCCCAGCCCACACTCCTCGCCGGCGAGCGCCCCCCCGACCCACCCCCTCCTCCCTCGTCGGCCCCGACCCCCCCCTCTCCTCCTCCTTCGCCGGCCCCGACCGCCCCTGCTCCGTCGCCGGCCCCGACCCCCCCTGCTCCGTCGCCGGCCCCGACCCCCCTGCTCCGTCGCCGGCCCCGACCCCCCTGCTCCCTCGCCGGCCCCGACCCCTCCTGCTCCCTCGCCGGCCCGACCCCCCTGCTCCTCCTCGCCGGCGAGCGACCCCCCGACCCAGTCTCCCCCCTCCGCCCGCCCCTCCCCCCTCCCCCCCCCCTCTGCCTCCGTCGCCGGCGAACACAGCCGAAGAAGGAGGGGGGGAGGGAGGGGTAAAATTGTCAATTGGGGGCAAAATGAGCATATTTTAAACTTTTGGGTATTTTAAGAGCATGGGGTCTTTTAGTGCAAAAGACACATATTTAACGAGGGGTTTTTTGCACTTTACCCATGTTTGGTATGTTTAGGATTGGGAATGAGGAGGGAATATGAGGGGCTTAGGGGGGAAAGCTATTCCCATTGACTTGGAAAAGCTATTCCCAAGTCCCCCTTGGTAATAGACTTGCTTTCCTAGGAATGATGTTTGGCTATTTTGTTTGGATGGTTATACCCTCTTTTTATTTTCAAATTTTCAACTTCTATCCCAAACATGTAAATCATCATGAAATTAATGAAAGGGCATTAAAAGAACTAAATAAATTAATATTTCTATCCCTTTATAAACGAAACATGGAGATAAAAATTTTTAAAATTTTGAACTACCTATTCCCAACCTAACCAAACATAGGTATGGGAATGTTGAATTTCTTTCCAATGGGAAAGGAATTGAAAACATATTCATGGGGATACAAAAACTTGATTTAGAGCATCTCCAACCCTATTGTGAGTTTAGAAAAAATGGTTACCACATAGGAAGGACAAACTTTCATTCAAAAAATCTTCTCCAATGCAAATGTGGAATAAAACATGAAGTTGACATGGCAATGACATGGCAAGGAGAATGTGAAGTTGGTTGTCTAGATCTAGACAATGCACTTCACAATTACTTTGTCTCCACATCATCAATTATGAATAGAAATATTTATAAAAAAAGTTGAAGAAGTGGAGGAGTTGCTTTTATTGTCTCATCAATACTTTTGTATTAGAGAGAGTTTTTCTATCTCATTGTTTTTTGAGATATAATTTTGTCACATAAACAAAACATTGTCTTGTGGCCCATGCCACATAGGAACCACCTAAGACTCACAACACTTAACAAGACAATAGGGTTGGAGATGCTCTTAACTACGATTGTAATGTGTCCACTGTTGGGAATCAAACACGTCTTACAAGTGCTAGCATATTGTATCTGAAATGTTGCCGCAACAGAAACTTAGGCCAATCCACCTGAAATAACTAACCTTCGTCTAACGAACACCAAACACAGATAAGTATATGGCGGTGACTACTTTACCTGGACAAATCTCAATCTCTTTATAACTCAGGCGAAATTACAATATTGACAAAATCCAATGTTGAACTCTTTGTCCTAATAGGTTAACGTCAACCCTTTCACCAAACTCAAGAAAAAAATGACAGAGATAATAAAATCATTCACCAACCCATAACAATCTTTCTAAGTTGACAACTTCTCGATCAGATTACCCAAATCTAGGGGTGAGCTATCGGTTTATCCGGTTTAAACAGAACCAAAATAGTCAAAACCGAATAAACCGAATTTCTAAAAAATTCCAAACTGAAACCGAACCGAATAAACCAGAAATCTAAATTGAACTGAACCGAATAATCAATCTGGTTTATTCGGTTTGACAATTTTTATTGTTTAATGGGTTGGACTTAAAATTGAGGTCGTGGTTAAATTGTTAAAAATTATAATTTTTATACATATAGTTGTAGAATTAAAGTTACACAAAGTTGGACTAGTTGTTATACTATCAAAGTTGGACTTCAAAACATAAACAAAATTATATTTTCAAAATATATACATTTTTTTTTCACAAAATATACATAGAATTGGAGATATTTACATAATTTTATATGTCTTATTCGCTTTTTGGTTTTGAATCGAAACCGAAAAACAAAGACGAAACTGAAACCGAATAAAAAATTTAATATTTTTTAAGACTGAAATAAAAAAAATAAAAAATTAAACCGAAACGAATCTCTTAGTCGGTTCAATTCGATTAAGTTTTCGGTCGAAAATCGAATGATGCTCCCCTACCCAAATCTCAACTTTGTGCATAATCAACGAAGATTATATGTCTACGTTTTGTTCCATATATGAACCTAACTATAAAAAAAAATGTCTACAATGGCTGGTATCTGTATTTTTCTATCCAACGTGACATTAAACAAAACAAAAATAAAATAAGGACATGAAATATTATGGATCCACTTTCAAGCCACATAGACATGAAAAAAAAAAAAAAAACTCTATAAGGGCTCTAAATGTAGAATTCCCTCGTATAATCTCTTTATAATATTTTCGCCTAGAGTAGAAAGCATAGATTCAGAAGAAAAAAATTCCAAAAAGGAAAATCGTATTAATATTTACAAAATAATTAATAGATAAATGAAATAAGGATCTGATGAAAGAGGCTTAGATTAGAAGACAAATACAAGAAAAAATAGTATTAATATTAACAAAATAATTAATAAATAAATGAAACGAAAATGATATTTTGCTCGCGGACGTGACCGCCGGCCGACGTGATGGCCGGGAGTAAAACTTTGATTCAGAAGGGGATATCAAAGTTTTGATATCCCCTTTGTATGACAGGTGGGCCCTTTTTCAGCAGCCGGCCATTGGCAAACCGCGGGCAACGTAGGAAAGTGGTAAAAATAATGGGGAAAATCTACAAAAACAATTTGTTGAGATTGGGATTTGAACCCAAGCTCTTTCGGACCTGAACCTTAATCTGGTGCCTTAGACCAACTCAGCCATCTCAACAATTGGCTTTTCTTATTTAACTACATTTTCATAGTATGATGTTAATATTTTCTGGCTGTGTTTGATTGGACTTTTTTTCTTCATGGAAAATATTTTCATCACAAATTTTTCACCAATTGTAGTGTTTGATAGCTTATATTTTTCATGAAATTATTTTCTAAAAAACTATCATTTTCTATATTTTCTTCTAAAATAGTGGGAAATTAAACTTGTCCAACCCATAGGAAAATATTATTTTTCATGAAAAAATAACTATTTTTCGTGAAAAATAATGACAATCGAACACCCAAATTAAATATTTCATTGGAAAATTTTAAAATTCTATGAAATTTTTTCTTAGGAAAATAATTCAATGTTAATTTATATTCCACGTATTTTTCACCTTACAATCAAACGCAACCTTGTTTTATTCCCGGACAAAAATAATGATAGGGCTAAAAATAGCATTTTCTTGAGTACATCCAAATATTGGGAAAAATAGAACTAGAAAACAAAACCAATAGTGTATGGACTTTTAATCAACTACGATTGTAATGTGTGCACCGGTGGAAATCGAATACGTCCTTCAATCGCTTTGATACAGTGCATAATCAACCAAGATTAGGTTTTTGGTCGAAAACCGAATAATGCTCACCCCTACCCAAATCTCAACTTTGTGCATACCAAGATTATATGTCTACGTTTTTCTCTCCATATATGAACCCAACTATTAAAATATGTGTCTCCAATGGTTGGTATCTGTAATTCTTTCTATCCTATGTGACACAAACAAACACAAAAATAAAATAACAACGTGAAATATTATGGTTCCATTTTCATGCCACAGAGAGATAAAAAGAAACTCTATAAGGGCCTAAATATAGAATTCCCTCATATAATCCCTTTATAATATTTTTGACTAGGTTCAGAAGAAAAAAGATTCCAAAAAGAAAATAGTATTAATATTTGCAAAATAATTATAAATAAATGAAAGAAAGAAGGATCGGATGAGAGAGGCTTAGATTTGAAGAAAAAAATCCAAGAAAAAATAGTATTAATATTAACAAAATAATTAATAAATAAATGAAAGAAAGAAGTATTGGAAAAAGTGGTAAAAAAAAATGGAAAAAATCTTTTAAATGAACATTTATGTTGAGAGTGGGATTTGAACCCACGCCCTTTCGGACCAGAACCTTAATCTGGCGCCTTAGACCAACTCGGCCATCTCAACATTGGCTTTTCTTATTTAACTACAAAATCGTATTAATATTTACAAATAATTAATAAATAAATGAAATTGCAGGCATGACTGTCGGCCGACGTGACGGCCGGCCATTGATAAACCGCAGGCAACGTATGAGCTCCGTAAATGAAAAACGGATTGGAAAAAGTGGTAAAAATAATGGGAAAAATCTACAAAATCAATTTGTTGAGAGTGGGATTTGAACCCACGCCCTTTCGGACCAGAACCTTAATCTGGCGCCTTAGACCAACTCGGCCATCTCAACAAATGGCATTTCTTTTAACTAATTTAACTACATTTCAGAATATGATGTTAATATTTTGTGTGTGTTTGATTGGGCTTTTGTTTCATGGAAAATATTTCATCATAAATTTTCCACCAATTATAGTGTTTGATAGCATATATTTTTCGTGGAATTATTTTCCAAAGAACTACCATTTTTTATATTTTCTTCTAGAATGGTGGAAAATGAAACTTGTCCAACCCATCGAAAAATATTATTTTCCATGGAAAATAACTATTTTTCGTGGAAAATAATGATAATCAAACACCAAAATAAAGTTTTTCATTTATTTTTTAAAATTTTATGGAATTTTTTTCTAGGAAAATAATCTCATGTAATTAATTTTTTTCCACATATTTTTCACCTTGCAATCAAATGCACCAAGTGTTTTATTCTCGGGGAAAAAATAGTGATAGGGCCAAAAATAGCATTTTCTTGAGCACATCCAAATATTGGAAAAATAGAACTAGAAAACAAAACCAATAATGTAGGGACTCTTAATTAACTATTATGATAATGTATGCACTGTTGGGAATCGAACACATCCTACAAGCACTTCGTTATCGTGTCTGAGACGTTTCCGCAGTGAAAACTTAGGACAACCCACCTGAAGTAACCAATCTCCGTCTAACAAACACCAACCACAGATAGACAAGTATATG
This sequence comes from Iris pallida, assembly GCA_029216955.1. Classification (NCBI taxonomy): domain Eukaryota; kingdom Viridiplantae; phylum Streptophyta; class Magnoliopsida; order Asparagales; family Iridaceae; genus Iris; species Iris pallida. Next base: position 22,611,358 of record JANAVB010003200.1, read on the forward strand.
GCGGTGACTACTTTACCTCGACAAATCTCAATCTATATAACTCAGCTAAAAACAAAATTGGCAAAATCAAATGTGGAACCATTTGTCCTGATAGATTCAACTCCCTCACCAAATTCAAGAAGAAACGACAGAGATTACAATAAAATTACTCACCAACCCGAAACCGAAATCCAAAATCAAAACCGAAATCGAATAAGAAAATTTAGTATTTTCAAGACCGAAACTGAATCAATTTTTTTTTAAACCAACCGAATCTCTTATTCGGTTCGATTCGATTAGATTTTTGGTCGAAAACCGAATAATGCTTACCCCTACCCAAATCTCAACTTTGTGCATAATCAACCAATATTATATGTCTACATTTTTTTTCCATATATGAACCCAACTAGGCAATTACATTTCCTATATAAACTCTAACATAATCTTTTAATTATTTTAAAAATATTTCAGATAAAGTTTTTTTAATCTATTTTAGTCAGTAGTAGTTTGAATAAATTTTGATAAGTTTAACTTAAATTGTATTCAGTATAGCTCAATAATGTGTTATATTATTGAATTTACGAAAATTCATATGTTGATCTAAGACTTCCATGAAAGTGTTGAAAAACAACAAAGAAATTTTCTAAGAGCATCTCCAACCCTATTGTGAGTTTAGAAAAAATGGTTGCCACATAGAAATGACAAACTTTCATTCCAAAAATTCTTCTCCAATGCAAATGTAAAATAAAACATGAAGTTGACATGACAATGACATGACAAGGAAAATGTGAAGTTGGTTGTCTAGATCTAGACAATGCACTTCACAATGACTTTGTCTCCACATCATCAATAATGAATAGAAATATTTATAAAAAAGTTGAAGAAGTGGAGGAGTTGCCTTGGAAGATGGAAAATATACTTTGTATTGTCTCCTCAATACTTTTGCATTGGAGAGAGTTTTTCTATCTCATTGTCTTTTGAGATATAATTTTGCCATAAATAAGACATTGTCTTGTGGCTCATGCCACATAGGAGCCACCTAAGACTCACAACACTTAACACGACAATAGGATTGGAGATGCTCTAAGAAAGTGCCAACAAGATTGTCACGAAAGTTATGGCTTGCTAGGTACGTGTACCGAGTGCACTACTAACAAAATTGTAGCGGAATATAAAGCAACGAAGTTGCTAAGATATTCCAGATCCAAAAAAGTTGAAAAATTGTTGAAATAAAAAACTCTTGTTGGAGTGATAAAATCATCGTTGTTCAAAATAAAATAAGATTCAATTCTTTTCGTCGATGAACCAACAAGTTCGAAAACTTCTGGACACTCAAACTTGGTACCTCTTTGGACAGAGCATCACCCATATGTTGATGTTGATGCTGCTTTTGCATCCTCTCTTCTAGGAGAGACAATCTTCCTAGCAGGTATAATCGTTCACTATCATTGCGGACGAAAAATCATAAAGTTAACTCACATAATATTGTAAATTTGTAACTCCCTTATATATTCTAGTATCTCCCTTATATATTCTAGGCATAGGCATGATACTTTAAGATTATTACCATTTATGTCATGGCCTATAAGCAAAAGACACATTGCAACCAAACATGGGCAGACTAGCTATCAGAAAACAAAACATGTTTGGTTTGCGAACCAGAGTTTCTAAAATCTTTGGAGATCAATCCGGTCAGAACATTGGGTTAGGTCAATTAGTCCAATCAGTGAATTAACTCGACTGAATCAGTTGTATTAGTTCTTACTATTTTATATTGAATACTAGTGGATAACTCGTGACATAATGGCACGGACACGAATCCGGCCTTCTCGACGTAGGCGTGCAGGCACCGGGCCAGCGCCAGGGAGTTCCGGACGGAGACGCGGTCTCCGAACCCGGCCTTCTCGACGTAGGCGTGCAGGCACCGGACCAGCGCCAGGGACCCGAGTCCGGCGGAGGCGGACACGGCAAAGACCACAGTGACGACGTGGGGCCTCATGGAGGCGAAGACGCGCAGGACCGTCGCGGGACGTCCAAGAGTGGCGAGGCCCGAGATGACGGCGGTCCAGGAGACGACGTCCCTGTGCGGCATTCCGTCAAACACCCGCAGGACATGGTCGGCGGAGCCACGTCGGGAGTAGGCGGTGAGCAGGACGATCTGCACGAAGGGGTCGGGCCGGAATCCGAGGAGGAGGGTGTGTGCGTGGAGCGACCTGGTGGCGGCGGTGGTGGTGTTGAGCAAGGAAGAGAAGGTGTGGGAGTCGGGAGGGACGCGGCGGCGGAGCATTTGAGAGTAGATGGAGAGTGGGTCGGCGGAGATGGCGATGGCAGTGTTGAAGTAGAAGGGGTTGGGGTTGGTCATGGCGGAGAAGAGAGAGACGGCGAAGGAAGGGTCGGCGTCGGCGGCGCGGTGGAGGAGGCTGCTTGCGACAAAGGGGTTGCGGAAGAGGCCGGGGACGACGGCGTGGGCGAGGATGGAGCGGAGGCGGCGGAGGGAGGGGCGGTGCAAGAGGAGCTGGAGGCGGGGGTACCGTTGGAACAACCGATTGCTCCGCACCCAACATGGGACCTCCTCCTCTCTTATAGCGAGGGGCAATTTAGTCATTTATCATCGTTGAACCAAAGCACATGGGTCGGACCAAAAATCCACTGTGCTTTATATTATAGATATTACATAACACACACACACACACATAATTTTGTTGTAGAAGCTCATTTGTTGAATAGTAAGTCTCATCTCTAGTTCTAATTTCTACAATTTAGTTCCATCCCACCCACAGGTGCTAAGGGTTGGGCCTCCCAATTTTTAGATTCTAGAATTTGGAGCCCAACTTTCTAGATTCTAGAATTTACATTATTTTTTTCACATCAATTTTTGACCGCACAATCTTTTGGGACCGGAGCTCACTTTATCATTTCTTACTATTCTCGTACATATCCAACCCATTGAAGTGTATTATGTCGACTTCCTTCTCCATCCTCGTGAACGGCACTCCGGAAGGCTTCTTTTTTCCAAAACGGGGTATCCGACAGGGCTGTCCCCTATCCCCGTATATATTTATTCTCTGTTCGGAGGTCCTTTCGAGATTATTATATAGCTTCGAACAGGAAGATCTATTCCGTGGAATCCGCATAAATCGGTACACTCCTTCCATATCGCATTTATTATTTGCTGATGACGTTCTTATCTTTGGCCAGGCAACCCATAGCTCATTGATGTCTGTGAAGGATATACAAGATTTATACTCGTCGTGGTCCGGGCAAAAAATTAATTTTGACAAGTCAAGCATCCACTTTAGTAGACAAGTACCTATTGCTACTCGCCTGGAATTAGCTGCTATTCTTCATATTTCTCATACAAGCATTACTGACAAGTATTTGGGGCACATGCTACATCAACACAAAAGTCGGATTTCTACTTATAATGGGCTTCTCGACAAGGTGAGCAACCGTTTACAAGGCTGGAAATCCAAATATCTATCCCATGCGGGCAGATCTACACTTATCTCGACGACATTAGGCTCCATTTCCGTCTATTTTATGTCGGCGTATAAGATTCCTAGAGAAGTCTTCCGCAAACTAGAAGCTCAGCAAAGAGCTTTTTGGTGGGGCCATGATACCATGGAGGCGAGGATGTATTTTCTCTCATGGGAGAATTTTACTAGACCAAAGAGGGAGGGTGGCCTTGGTTTTCGAAAGGTAGCATGGGTTAACGACTCCTTGGTTGGGAAGCTACTATGGCGTTTTCTAGCTAATCCGCATCAACTGTGGGCTACGTTCTTGCGTGGAGTCTATCTGCAGAACAGAAACATATGGCAAGAACCTAGACGCAAAAGAGCATCCCCGACTTGGTCGAGCATGATGGAGCTTCGACGTCTCATGGAAGGAAATGTCTGCTGAAAAATACGAGGAGGATGGGTAGACATCAATGCGGATCCATGGGTGCCAGGTATTCCGGGTTTTAGAGTTACGGCCAACTCCGAAACCATACAAAGTCCTAAATTGGTTAGGGAGCTCACGGATCCTATCACAAGAACATGGAATAAACCTCTCATCACTGCATTATTCTCCCCCTTGGAAGCAAAGGCAATACTGGACATCTGCTTACGCGATGGAGATGGTTCGGATAAACTAATTTGGACAAAAGTCAGTTCGGGCAAATTCTCGTCCAAATCCCTTTATGAAGCTATTCGTCGAGAGTCTCCGAGCACGTCGAACTCGTCCATAGATCCGATCAAGTGGGATAAGCTTTGGAAGATGAAAAAAAAGACTCCTCCAAAGAAGACTTCGACTCCCCTCCCCCATCGTCGCGTCAAGCGTCACGTCTTCGAGATCGGCTTCCAAGCCTCCACCTAAGGGACTGTTTGGCAAAATGGAACTGAAGATGGATTTAGGAAATACTAGGAAGTGGAGTGGGTGGAATGGTTATCCACCGTTTGGTAGTTTGAGAGAATTGGAGTTCGAACTGGAAGATGTGACTGCTGCCAGTTCCTGTCGTCCCTGTTGTCACGACCCGATCCCAAATAATTGGGTCGAACCGGATCATGCCCAGCCTGCACCGTTGTTGAGACGGCGGCAGTAAGCTGTTCCATTAGCAGGTAACCACAACAACATCTATATTTGTCACAACTCAAAAACTGGAAATTTAAAACTTTATTAAACTTTTTACAATGAAATGAAAGATACAACTTAAACCATTTTCTACATACATCAAGAAGAAAAGAAAACTCTAGGCAAACAGCTCATAAGTCTCGAAATCCTCGTCTTCTAGTTGGGATCGCGGAACAAAGCCTCATCAGTGATACCTAAAATGTTGGGTCTCCAGTCAGGAGGGAGCAAAGTACAATTCATGCTAATTTGACAATTGAAATAATAATAGAATCATGCACTTTTAAACAGTTTTGAAATCAACAATTAAGCAGTTACAGTTTTAAAACAGTTACAGTTCTGTGATGTGAATAGGCAATGAAATATGACCGGCTTGGGCTTGTTATAGTAAGGGATATGGGATTTGTTACAGTAAAGTTACAGTATGGTCATACTCATTACACTATTCCCCCAGTCCCCAATAGTTACAGTAGTTACAGTCAGTGCTCGTGTTGCATCGTGGTTTAAACTTGCAATAAAACGATTACTAAATAATTGTAAACTAACACGAAATGTACTTGCCTCAGGTTTGACTGGACTAGAAAGGTTGATACGTCGGGATGGAAGTTCAGACTCTTTCTCGAAATCCTACATTCGATAAGCTGTCTCAGAAACCAAGAATCGTCAATGCTAACTAAGCTAGTTGCAATCTCTAAACTGTTCCCTAGTCAATTTTAAATCTTTTAATTAGCTAACACAAGCAAAACGCGATTATTAGTGCGTTGATTAAATACGAGGGAAAAAGATCGTTTTAACTTTTGAATTCGAAAAACTCGTCGATGCCAGATTAATTATTAAAACTTGGTATTTTCATAGTATATAAATATAAAGCTAATTTTTTTTCTTATTTAGTGAGAAATACATGATTTTAATTAAATAAAAATTTGTCAATTTTAGGTGAGAAAATCTTAATTATTTTTATACAAAAATACTTTTATTCAATTTACTCGTTAAATAGAAAAAAATCCGCAAAACCAGAAATAACAAAAATCTAAGCTACTAATTACAGTTACAGACCACAGCCAGCTGGGCTTATGCCCATTACAATTTATTTACATAAATTAAAATAAGACAAAACCGCCGTTAGTCCTAAACTGAAATATTAATAAATATAAACAGAATTTAATAGTAAAAATAAATATAATTAATAAGTCTCAGATATGGTCCAATCCTCAACTTGGCTAATGCCTCAACGTCCGGGCGGGGCCGGTTTCGTTTGCACTTAGCCGGGTCCATTGACCGATACGGTCGTCACCCAAAACCAAATATTAAATAAAATTCCGAAATTCATTTTAAATTCATTTTTAAAATAATCTAGGATTTACGGAAAAATCTGGCAGCATCTCCTCTGTTTTTGGTCAACCCAAAAACTGGAAAATGGCGCCGATAATTTCCAGCAAGTCCCAAACCAGGGAAAAACCCGAATTTTTATATATATAAAATCCACAACCAATCCACAGAATAATCGGGACGACCCGAAATAATTTTGGAAGTCCGATTCCAATTCCACAAATCACAGAACGCTACCGGAAAATCCGGAAAGCTAAAACATACCAAAAATCAGTTTCCGAAATATTCCGGGAATCTAAAATAACTCACAGGACCTTTCCGAAAGTCCCGAAAAATTACGACGTCGCTAAAACCGAGTTCCCAAAGGGAATCGGGGACCATTTCTCATCATCGACTAAAATAGAATGAGCGGGACAGGAGTTATACCTCGGATTGCTCGGCTAGAGCTCTCAGATGAATAATAGAAAGAATATAGAGCTCCGAACAGCGAACGTATCTCGAAACAGCGCTGGAACAGCAGCGTCGTCGAAGAACGCTGAAAAACGCAGAAGCTAGGGCACGGCCAGGGGGTGCTGGCCAAAGAGAACCGACCAGGAAGACGCGCAAGGGGGCGCAGGGGTGCTCGGCCAAAGGGCAGCGAGCTAGGGCAGCGGCCAGAACGCGCAAGGGGCGCGGGGGAACGGTCGCGGGGGATCGGCCAGAGAGGGAGCCGACGGGGTGTCGGGGGCTCGGCCGTGAGGGGGTCGCGCGGTCCAGAGGCGGCGTTGACGGGGCGGGGCTGACGCGGGTCGCCGGAGGGGAGCTCGGCGGGGCGCGCTGGAGTGGGTCAGCGGTTGGCCGAGGGTGGTCGGCCGGGAAACTTCGAAGGGGGTGCGACGTGCAGCTCAGGGAGAGGGCTCGGTTGGGCGAGTAGGGGTTTGGGGGGTGAAGAGGAAGTGGGTTTGGGAGCTTCTCCTCTGTAGATGGGATTGTGAGAAAGAGGAGAGAGAGATGAGTTTAAGAGAGAGTTCTCTGTGAGCAGAGAGTGGGGGAGGTTGTGGTGAGTAATAAAGGGAAGAGTGGGGGGTGCTCGTGTGGTGAAGAGTGAAGGCAGGAAGAAAAAGTAGGAAGTGAAGAATGAGTTGGGGGGGTGCTGGTCCTACGGGACCAGCTAACATATAATTTTTTTTATTATATTTTTTTAATAATTAAACAACTATTAAACCAAGTTAGATTTAATAGGAAAAGAGGGAAAAAGATTGGATTTGGCTCAGGCCTGGGTCTGGGTTCGGACTCGGGTCTGGGTTCAACTCAAAAAGTCATGTTATTATTATTTTCGAAATCATTTGCACTCAAAAATATAATAATAATAATAATAATAATAATAATAATAATATTAGAAATACTAATATTTAATACAAAACACTAATATTAATAAATCACAAAATGTGGGTTTCACAATCTTTCCTCCTTAGAAAATTTCGTCCTCGAAATTAAAGGCAAGGTAGGAGAATCGAACAGGTACAGGTACTACACCCGTAACTCAGGTCCAACAATAAAAATTTCCAAGGCAGTCGTGGATGAGACGGTTTAGGGACAAGTTTCATTTATGATATCATCCATGTAGAAAATACAAAAGCGAACCAAAGTACACGAGGTTGATCAGACCATCATGCACCGGTCCTGATTAGACAATATTTTAGTGGGTGCACCCAATAAAATACCGTCGTGATCAAGCTTGATAAAAGATAGCTTGCAAAACTAGGCTAATTTAGCAGCATCAGTCAAGTTTAGAACGAAAAGATAAGGAATAGGAGTTTACGTGATGGCTCAAATTCTGATCTTCTTCTCACCTTTGACTACACTTGCAACTGGTTTCTCTAGCTCTGAAAGGTTGAGTCCAATCTTCAGCTCTGAACTTTCCAATATGGGACTCGGATCCGGAATGTAACGTCTGAGCTGTGATACGTAGAAGACGTTGCACACTCTCAAGATTAGCTGATAGAGCTAACCGGTACGCTACTTCCAACTCGTCTTAAAACTTCAAATGACCTGATGTACCTGGCTCAACTTTCCTGCTCTGCTAACACTGATCGTTCCTCTTGTAGGAGGAAATCTTCACAAAAGACGCCATCTCCTTCTTCAAACTCCACTGATTGACGATGCTAACTTGGTAGTTGTTGTAAGGAAACTCTACAAATTTTAAATGATCTTCTCCAAGACCCTCCAATTTCCAAACACAAGATCTAACATATCTTCAAGCGTCTGGATTATCTTCTTTGATTGTCCACCGATTTGTACTCCATAAATCCGGTAGGGGTGCCTCTCGTATAATGCTGCCAACTCCTCGGTGAATAAACTAACCTTGAAGGGAATAAAGTGTGCTGACTTAGTCAGTCGGTCCACTATAATCCAATTGGTGCCCTTCCCTCCTTGGGAACAAGGCAATCCTTACTCAAAGTTCATTGTTATATGCTTCTACTTCCACTCCGAATTTGTCCAGCGGCTGCAACAAACTTGTTATTCTCTTACTAAATTCTCTATGTTGACAAATTCACATCTAATCCCATACCTGAAATTGTCCTTCTTCATTCCATAGCATCAAATCAATGGAGGCATATTCCGATACATCTTATTAGCTCCTGAATATATGGAATACTGCGACTGGTGTATTTCTTTCATCAACTCGTTCCTCCGTTTGTCAGCCGATACGCAAAGTCTCGTACCATTCTTCAGAGTTCCACTGCTGATCAATTTAGAAACCCTCAAGTGTTCCTGCCAACACTTGATCTCTAAGCCTGCAAAGTGCCTCGTTTTGAAACTACGTCCTCTTGATTTTGTCCATCAGCCTCGAACTTCATCGATACTGAATCAGCATCCAGCTCCGTCCTTCTATCTCCAGGTAGTATAACCTCCAGTCCAAGATTCTCGATGTCTTCTAGTAGGTGCCACTCCTTGGTTAAGAACATCGCCACTGGGTATCGACTAAGTGTATCAGCGATCACATTAGCCCTACCTGGGTGGTATAGCGGGTCGATGTTGAAATCCTTCATCAGCTTCAGCCATCTTCTTTGTCTAACATTCAGCTCTTTCTGAGTGAAGACATATTTCAGACTTTTGTAGTCCGTATATATTTTCACTCCCTTTCCATAAAAATCATGCTTCCATAGCTTCAAAGTAAAGATAATTGCAGCAAATTCCAAATTAGGTGTGGGATAATTCTTCTCATGAGTCTGTAATTGCCTAGATGTGTAAGCAATTACTTTCCCATGTTGTTGAAGAACGCAACCCAGTCCTTTTTCAGAGGCATTACTGTAAATTGAGAAACCACCGGTTCCTGCGGGTAGCGCAAGGATTGGTGTAGTGGTAAGTCTCTTCTTCAGCTCCTCAATGCCGCCTGGCAATCTTTCGTCCAGATGAACTCTTCATTCTTCTAAGTGAGCTTCGTCATCGGCTCAGCAATCTTGGCGAAATCCTTTACGAACTTCTGATAGTAGCCAGCCAAGTTCAAGAAACTTCCGAATTGAACTTGGGGTATACCACTTTTCAACAGCAGCTATCTTCCATCGAAATTTCTTCTCGTGACAACATGGCCAAAAATCCACCTTGTCAAAGAAAATTCACGTTCAGATAACTTACCATAAAACTTCTTTTTCTTCAAAGTTTCCAGAACTTTCCTCAGATGTTCTTCATGCACTTCTTCAGTCTTCGAATATATCAGAATGTTATCTATGGAGAAGATAAACTGATTCAAATACTCATGAAAAAACTCTGTTCATGAGATTCATGAACACAGCAGGAACATTTGTCAGTCCAACGTCATGACCAAAGAAAACTACCCATACTTGGTGTTTGAACGCCATCTTGGAAATGTCCTCCTTCCTGACTTTGATTTGATGGTAGTCAGATCTTAAGTCAAACTTCAAAAACACCCTAACTCCACACAAACAGATCAAACAGATCCTCGATCCGGGCAGATGGTACTTGTTCTTTAGTGTCTGGTAATCGATGCACATCCGTTGTTCCATCCTTCTTGGGCACAAACAAGATAGGTGTTCCCTAAGGTGAAGTTCCATCTTGGATAAATCCTAGAGCCTTCATTGATCTGGTCCTTCATCTTCTTGGCCTCCTTCGGGTTAACTCTGTAACATCCTTTAGAAATAGGGAAAGAGCCGGGGACTAGGTCAATGGTGAATCCTATGTCTAGATCTGGGATAATTCGGGAAGACTATCAGGAAAAACATCTGCCATAAAGGTGTAACTAAGAATTTTATTCATGTGGAGAATTACAGCAAAAACTCGTATGATTGATCTAAGGACATCCTGTTACAACTTCCAAAATTAGATAATGCTATTCAGCAGTCCTAGGTACTATTCTTCATGGTTCTGGCTCTTGCATGAGCAGTCTCCAACTGCTTCATCTTCTATGAACCTCGAGTATGCATCATGCCTTATTGTAGGAGGCAGGGTCTGCTGGATAGGAAGAGAGTTCCTAGGTTGTGGCCTAACAGGTGTTGCTGGGATAGGTATTCTGGTATGATAGAAAGATAAGGGGCAATCCTTTACCCGATGTTCAGCAGATCCACATACCAAACATTTCCCCAATCTCTTACGACAAATATTGGCTTGGTGACTAGGCCTTTTACAGTAGTCACAAACCAATAGCTTCTTACGACATAACTGCCGGATAGGGCTCAAAATGTCTTCTAGATTTCAGGGGTACCCCTCCTAGGGTGAGGTTCCGCTCCAACTTGGTTTAAGATAGCTAAGGCTACATCATTGACGTTCTTCATGTCTTCTCTCGTGATATTTATCTGTTCCTGCTGGGCTTCATCTTGAGCTTTCTGGGACTCCATGATTACTTGAAATAGGGCAACCATTTGGGGAGGTGTTGGCTGGTACTGGTGGAGCAACAGGAATGGATACTCCACCAAGAAAATGCAACTCAGCTTGAGAAGAGGTAGGAATCGCCAGTGTAGTGAAAACTTCACTGGATGCATTATGGGGACGGTCAATCAGCTGCGAGGGAATAAACCCTGGACTTGGTTGAGGAGATGGGGTATGATCCGGAGATGACACCTCATCGCCAGCAGGATTGGTCTTGTCAATGGTCATTCTCTGGATGGTTTAGGATGCAAACATAAGCAAGGTATCCTACCAGTCTATAATCAAACAAAAATATTTATTTATAATATATTTCGGTCCTATGTTGTGACAAATTGATGTTCTAGTGTTCTAATTGTTTCTAAATATGTTTTTCTAAGTTGTTGTTCTGACCTGCATGGGCCACCACTAAAAACATGTCACGATCCGATCCCAAATAATTGGGTCGAACCGGATCATGCCCAGCCTGCACCGTTGTTGAGACAGCGGCAGTAAGCTGTTCCATTAGCAGGTAACCACAACAACATCTATATTTGTCACAACTCAAAAACTGGAAATTTAAAACTTTATTAAACTTTTTACAATGAAATGAAATATACAACTTAAACCATTTTCTACATACATCAAGAAGAAAAGAAAACTCTAGGCAAACAGCTCATAAGTCTCGAAGTCCTCGTCTTCTAGTTGGGATCGCGGAACAAAGCCTCATCAGTGATACCTAAAATGTTGGGTCTCCAGTCAGGAGGGAGCAAAGTACAATTCATGCTAATTTGACAATTGAAATAATAATAGAATCATGCACTTTTAAACAGTTTTGAAATCAACAATTAAGCAGTTACAGTTTTAAAACAGTTACAGTTCTGTAATGTGAATAGGCAATGAAATATGACCGGCTTGGGCTTGTTACAGTAAGGGATATGGGATTTGTTACAATAAAGTTACAGTATGGTCATACTCATTACACTATTCCCCCAGTCCCCAATAGTTACAGTAGTTACAGTCAGTGCTCGTGTTGCATCGTGGTTTAAACTTGCAATAAAACGATTACTAAATAATTGTAAACTAACACGAAATGTACTTGCCTCAGGTTTGACTGGACTAGAAAGGTTGATACGTCGGGATGGAAGTTCAGACTCTTCCTCGAAATCCTACATTCGATAAGCTGTCTCAGAAACCAAGAATCGTCAATGCTAACTAAGCTAGTTGCAATCTCTAAACTGTTCCCTAGTCAATTTTAAATCTTTTAATTAGCTAACACAAGCAAAACGCGATTATTATTGCGTTGATTAAATACGAGGGAAAAAGATCGTTTTAACTTTTGAATTCGGAAAACTCGTCGATGCCAGATTAATTATTAAAACTTGGTATTTTTATAGTATATAAATATAAAGCTAATTTTTTTCTTATTTAATGAGAAATACATGATTTTAATTAAATAAAAACTTGTCAATTTTAGGTGAGAAAATCTTAATTATTTTTATACAAAAATACTTTTATTCAATTTACTCGTTAAATAGAAAAAAAAACCCGCAAAACCAGAAATAACAAAAATCTAAGCTACTAATTACAGTTACAGACCACAGCCAGCTGGGCTTATGTCCATTACAATTTATTTACATAAATTGAAATAAGACAAAACCGCCGTTAGTCCTAAACTGAAATATTAATAAATATAAACAGAATTTAATAGTAAAAATAAATATAATTAATAAGTCTCATATATGGTCCAATCCTCAACTTGGCTAATGCCTCAACGTCCGGGCGGGGCCGGTTTCGTTTGCACTTAGCCGGGTCCATTGACCGATACGGTCGTCACCCAAAACCAAATATTAAATAAAATTTCGAAATTCATTTTAAATTTTTTTTAAAATAATCTAGGATTTACGGAAAAATTCGGCAACATCTCCTCTGTTTTTGGTCAACCCAAAAACTGGAAAATGGCGCCGATAATTTCCTGCAAGTCCCAAACCAGGGAAAAATCCGAATTTTTATATATATAAAATCCACAACCAATCCACAGAATAATCGGGACGACCCGAAATAATTTCGGAAGTCCGATTCCAATTCCACAAATCACAGAACGCTACCGGAAAAATCCGGAAAGCTAAAACATACCAAAAATCAGTTCCCGAAATATTTCGGGAATCTAAAATAACTCACAGGACCTTTCCAAAAGTCCCGAAAAATTACGACGTCGCTAAAACCGAGTTCCCAAAGGGAATCGGGGACCATTTCTCATCATCGACTAAAATAGAATGAGCGGGACAGGAGTTATACCTCGGATTGCTCGGCTAGAGCTCTCAGTTGAATAATAGAAAGAATATAGAGCTCCGAACAGCGAACGTATCCGGAAACAGCGCTGGAACAGCAGCGTCGTCGAAGAACGCTGAAAAACGCAGAAGCTAGGGCACGGCCAGGGGGTGCTGGCCAAAGAGAACCGACCATGGAGACGCGCAAGGGGGCGCAGGGGTGCTCGGCCAAAGGGCAGCGAGCTAGGGCAGCGGCCAGAACGCGCAAGGGGCGCGGGGGAACGGCCGCGGGGGATCGGCCAGAGAGGGAGCCGACGGGGTGTCGGGGGCTCGGCCGCGAGGGGGTCGCGCGGTCCAGAGGCGGCGTTGACGGGGCGGGGCTGACGCGGGTCGCCGGAGGGGAGCTCGGCGGGGCGCGCTGGAGTGGGTCAGCGGTTGGCCGAGGGTGGTCGGCCGGGAAACTCCGAAGGGGGCGCGGCGTGCAGCTCAGGGAGAGGGCTCGGTTGGGCGAGTGGGGGTTTGGGGGGTGAAGAGGAATTGGGTTTGGGAGCTTCTCCTCTGTAGATGGGATTGTGAGAAAGAGGAGAGAGAGATGAGTTTAAGAGAGAGTTCTCTGTGAGCAGAGAGTGGGGGGAGGTTGTGGTGAGTAATAAAGGGAAGAGTGGGGGGTGCTCGTGTGGTGAAGAGTGAAGGCAGGGAGAAAAAGTAGGAAGTGAAGAATGAGTTGGGGGGTGCTGGTCCTACGGGACCAGCTAACATATAAATTTTTTTTTATATATTTTTTTAATAATTAAACAACTATTAAACCAAGTTAGATTTAATAGGAAAAGAGGGAAAAAGATTGGGTTTGGCTCAGGCCTGGGTCTGGGTTCGGACTCGGGTCTGGGTTCAACTCAAAAAGCCATGTTATTATTATTTTCGAAATCATTTGCACTCAAAAATATAATAATAATAATAATATTAGAAATACTAATATTTAATACAAAACACTAATATTAATAAATCACAAAATGTGGGTTTCACACCTGTAGATAGGGATTTTGGGTTGCTTCCACATCCGGAGTTGGCAGCCGAATGTGGATGTTAATCAAAAAAAAAAATTTGTTTAACAATTAATTACTGTCACATTTAATCACTGCTCAAAATTTTTATTTACTTAACAATTAATTAGTGCCACATTTAATCACTGCCACATTTAGGCAGCCGGATGTGGTGCTTTCAAAAAAAAAAAATTACTTAACAAATAAAGTTACTTAAGCTATAATTACTTAGTATTAATTAGCCAGATGTGAGTGCTGTCAAATTTTTTATTTTTTATTTTGCTTTCCAACACTAATTACTTATTAATTTCTAATTCTTAAATTTTGGAATCCAGTTTAAATTACTTAGCAATTACTCAAAAAAAACAACATTTTCATTCAATTTTGTTGCTAATTATTTATAATTTTGTTGCTAATTATTTATTAAACTAACTAATAAAAAAATAATAATATAAATTTTAAATATATTTTTAGTTATTTTTTAATTAATTATCTTAAATTATTAAATTAATTATTTAATTTGTTTGTTTGGTATGTGAATTAATTATAATTTACAATTAATATAATATATTCTTCCACTTCCCACTTTTTACTTTCTTATTCCAACCAAACACATTTGTTTAATCTTTCACTTCCAACTTTTTACTTTCCTATTCCAACCAAACACATTTGTTCTCTATTAGGGAGGCAAGAAAGTTAATGGATTCCTATAGGGCTGTGCACAATTAAGTCAAACCGACCAAATCGAACAAAGCCAAACCGAACCGATTGGTTTTAAACCGAACCGATGGTTCGGTTGGTTTGGTTCGGCTTCAATTTTTTCAAAACCGACCGGTTCGGTTCGGTTCACGGTTGGTTATGCCAAAAATCGTCTAAACCGAACCGAACCGATCCAAATCCTTGTTAATTAATTAGGGTTGGCCAGTTGGGTATGGGTTCATTGGGTTGTATTATACATGTTTGGTTCATTTATTCACATCACAGCCATTTATCAAGTTAAAGTTGAAAGAGATCTCTCTCCCTCTCTTTCTAGTCTCAAAGAGGAGTGCTGACGGCGCTTATTCTTTTCTAATTGCTCATGTGCACATGAAAGGGGCTTTTGATTGAATGCATATCATTTTTTTATGTATAATTGGCATTTTTCTCCACCTGCAAACCGCAAGTTGAATTGAAGCTGCTGAATTGTATTTACTGTTGCAAAGTGGAAGTTGACTGAGGTTTCACAAAAGAAAAAACATACAACCCATTTTTTTATGTGATCAAAACCGACCAAGTCGAACCGATCCAAACCGAACCAAGTCGGTCGGTTTTAAAACCGAACCGACCATTTGGTTGGTTCGGTTCGGTTTTGTTTATTTTCAAACCGATTAACTTCGGTTCGACTTCGGTTGGGACCAAATAGGTCGACCACCGACCGATGCACACCCCTAGATTCCTATATGAAATCCATCTTTGAAAGTACAAATCCATATTTTTCAACACTTACGGTTTACCAAACATGTCCTAACACAGTCCCCAAAACGAAGAAATCCCCATCATCCGATGCCGCCTACCAGAAGGGCTACCACGAAGTCCGTCGTCGCCCGTTGGGCCGGTTCGTCGTCGAGATCCGCGACTCCAACCAGAAGAATCGCCTTGGATCCACACATTCAACACCGTCGAAGAAGCCGCCGATAAGTACGACGGAGCCGTCGTCCGGCTCAAGGGGATCAAAGTCGTCACTAACTTCCCTAACTTCCCTGACATAGCCAACCTTGAAAGGGCTTCGTCGTGTGACTCCAGCTTCGTCGTTGCCCTCCACCGCCAAGCAGACGCCATCGATCTTCATGTTCATTGAGGATTGTCAAAATTGTTGACATTCCATTATATTGACAGGACTGTCAAAAATTTTGGCTGTCCTAAAAATCAAACTTTTTGACAGTCCTGTATATTGGCAACAATTTTTTCTTTAGGACTATCAATTATTTTAACAATCCAGTATAGTGGTAGTACTATCAAAAATTGTGACAGTGCTAAAATAAAATTGAACATCCTCGAGAGTAATTATTTTGAGTAATAAACTTGTAAATAAAAAAAAATGGACAATCCTGATTAACTTTAGCTTGCATTGCATAAAAAAAATAACCTTAAGGGTCTGCTTGGTAACAGTGTTTTCACAGGTTTTGGGTGCTTTGAACCGATCGTTTATGAAAACCCATGCTTGTTAATTTTTGTGAGACACCGGTTTTGGTCTGCTCAAAAACCCCCCAAAATTGGTGTAATGTATTTTTGTGTGGCTTTATAAACACCCCAAATCGATGGATTTTGAGCGGCTCTATTTTTTTACTCCATTTATATCCTCACAAAAATATATATAATTATAACTACTGATACCATTCCCTATTTAATTTATGCGTGTAAAAAACTTTCAGAACCGCTCATTAGTGAATTATCAAGCATGAATTAGACTAGTTTAAAAGTCGCTACTTAAAAACTATCTAAAATCGGACCCCTCGTAACCGTTTATAACCAATATTCTAAAATCATCTCGTAATCTTTACCCCTAAAATTGACAAGCAGACCCTAGCTTTTGTCTCTGTTATTATACAGCGAGAGTAAATGCTTCTCTGTTGCCATATAACGTGAAGGCCTCGTCAGGTTCTGTCCCATGTAGGATTTCGATTTTACTTTGGTACATTAATGTTTTTTTACATAAAAAGAAAAGAAAAGAAAAGAGAATACTCAAATGATTTCAAACTACATTAATGTATTCTTCCAACAGGTAGGAGAATAACTCCCTATAGAGAATTCTAAGTTCTAACCAGTGCTTTCCGTGTAAGAGAATAATTATTTTATGTGACTGGAAATTTTACAGTAACTAAAGGGAAACATTAAGTGAGAAGAATAAAATTTTAACCTTGACTAATACTTTTATGAGGTATAATTTTTTTTATTTTATTTTTTGTGTAAATAAAGAAAATTCTTAAGTGGCAATTATTTTCACTTGTCATATAGAACTTATATTTGACATGAGTCAAAAATTAAAATTTTATTTCAATGACAACATATAGTGATGACCAATAAAAATATAGTTACTGAATAATTTAACCATGTGACGATATACAACTGTTATCACATAATTAAATTACGAGTGACAACAAAAATTGATTGTCACACAAATATTCCATTATGTGACCATTTCTATACTTGTCACATGTCACGACCCGATTCCAAATAATTGGATCGAACCGGATCATGTCCAGCCTGCACCGTTGTGAGACGGCGGCAGTAAGCTGTTCCATTAGCAGGTATTCACAACAACATCTATACATTTGTCACAACTGAATATACGGGTATTTTAAAAAAACTTTATTCAACATTTGAATAAATACAACTGGAAAGTAAAAGAACTGAAATGAATGCTGATTTCAAATTAACAAAATTTCAAAACAACAAAACTGGAAACTGGAAAATATCTAGCTAAGCGTTCGGCTCGTCGGCCTCAGGTCCTGCGTCCTCCAAGGAGGACTCTGGTAACACCACAGGGTACAGAACCGGGTCATAATAGCTATTGTACAATAGCTCAGCATCCTCAAAATCACCTAAAAATGTTGTCTTCAGTCAGGAGGGAGCAGAGTACAATTATAAAAATTAAACAATTCAACTAATAATTAGAAATTTGCAATATTAAACAGTTTTGAAATAATATTTTCCAACAATTCTACACGATAGAAAACAATGTGATTTGAGTAGATAATGACTATGACCGGCTTGGGTTGTACAATTGTATCCTAGCGATACGATATGGCTTATCCCCGTGTGTAAGAGGGGTAAGCTAATACAATCATTATACTATTTGGGGTATTGGTCATAGACACTACACTACTCCCCCAATATCCCGCAATCAATCAATAGCAATCAATCCTCTAGGAGAGAGTTCCGTGTAACAATGTGGTTTAAGCATGCAGATAACAATTACTAATTAAATTGCTCAACAAACACAATCGTACTTGCCTTTGTTTATGACTGGATCGGTAAAGTCGGTTCCGAGGAGGATGTCAGGTTCGTCTCCGAGATCCTACAGTTGAGAACCTTGACTTAGAACTATTGTGAAATCAAGCTAGGTGTGCTAGTTGCAATTTCTAGTAGCAGGTCCTAGTCAAGTTTTAAGTTTGTTTATTTAATCTACTGCTAACGGTTTACGACGCGTACAACGTTGGTTCTCATTTAGTTGGATAGCCAGTTTCTGGTTTACTTGAAAAAATTGTCGTTACCGGTTAATTCGCAAAACTTTGTATTTTTAATACTATACGTATAAAACTACATTTTCTTTCAATGATAAAACGTAGGTTTTGTTAACTATCAATATTTTATTCAAGTTATTTTATCGTAAAAAATCTTTATTAATTAATACAAAATATTTGTTAGCCATTTTGTCACGAAGCGCCTAATTACGAAAACGATAAAACCATCCAGAAAATAAAGGAAAAATCCTAATCTACACAATACAAGTCCACAGCGAAATAAAGTAGAAAACTGGGCTTATACCCTTACATTTATTTACATAAATGAATTTTAGGAATAATAATAAAACTTGGGTGAATCTTGAACGCCGGGAAGCGGTCCATTCAGCAGGCCGAAGCCCTGCACCAAAAATACTAACAGCAGTACCCATTCTAATAAAATAATATATCATTAAATTATAGTTTAAAATGCGTCTCAGACTTGGTCTTATAAAATCATGTTGCTGGCTAACGCCTCAACGTACAGGGATACCCTGTAGCGTTTGCGTTTCGCCGAGGTTCATCCAACCGGTACGGTCGTCGCCTGACCGGGGATACGAAACAGCAAGAACGAGAAAACCGACAAAACCAGTTTTGGAAATACTTTTACGAAACCGAGTTTGAAAGTAGTTTCACGTTATTTGAAATCGTTTTTAAAATACAAATACTTTGGAAAAGTGTTTCTGAAGAATCGGACAGCACCTCCTCTGTAACTGGGAACCCAGCCTCAAAGGCGATACTAACCATGCATAAGAAAAAGTCCCAAATTAGGGAATAACAAACCACAGAATAAACCGTCCCAAAATCCACAGAATATATCCATCCAGCCCAAATAACCAAAACCAATCCATGCCAACACCATTCACTCACTATAACCGATTTATAGGTAAATACCAAAGCACAAAATCGAACTAACCGGGACGTACGCATTTCGCGTAACGGTCCGAACTAACGTTATTGAATAACCGCAGCAACGTAACCGTTGCGCGTATCCCCAAAGCAACGTATCTAATGTCCGACCCCCGGAACGGGGTCGGGACCACGTCATCATAGACGTACTATGGAAAGGGACAAGAAGGGCAAAGCTATACCTCACGTGCTCGGCTAGAGCTCTCAGATGATAATAATAGAAAGAAAGAAACCACGGACAGCACACGGGAGCGCGGGAACGCACTGGACAGTCGATCGGTACGGTCACAGCGCCAGCAGAACAGCGGAACAGCACTGGGATCGAAGCACGCCTATGAGAACAGAGGGCGCCACATAAACAGCGGAAAGCGGGCAGAGGGGCCGGAATGGCGGGGGTGCGCCGACGGGACAACAACGCGGAGGGCACGCTGGGAGCTGGCCAGCAGGGAGGCTCGGCCGAGGACGGTCATCGGACTCGGGGCAGAGCCAGCAGGGGAGGCCGAGAGGACTCGCGAAGGGGCGCTCGGCCTAGGGTTCTGGCCGAGAGGGAGGCCACGGCGGGCGCTGGAGGCGGGCCGAGAGGGGGCGCACGGGGAAACGGCGCCGGAGTTGGGCGGGGCCGCGGGCGGCGCTCGGGGAGATCGAGGCCGGCGGACGTACTGTGGGCGCGGGTCCGGCAGATGTAGGCCGGGGAGCTCGGAAAGAAATGGAGGGTTCTGGAGTTTGGGAGTCTTTTGTGAGGGAGAATGGTGAGTTAGGGAGTGGAGGAGTTGAGGGAATTTAAAGAAGGGGTGTGGGAGGAAGGATAGGAAAGGTGTGGAAGAGAGTGGATTATGGAGAGGGAAAGAAGGGGAGTGATGCTGAGAAGAAGGGGAGACCCAATCGTGGGTGCTCCAAGGACCGGGTTAGGGAGGGGTAGTACGGATCGGGTAGGTTAGGATTTGTTTTACTTTCTTTTTATTTATTTCTACATAAGAATATAAATACATAGTTATATATAAATAAATACCAATTTGAAAATTTTAAGGTTAATAAGTCGGTTCGGGTCTGGGGTCGGGCTGACGACAAAAATCTCTGTTATAATTATTTTGAAAAATAGTTCCATCCAGCCATAATAATAATAATAATAATACAATTAAAAATCACTTAACAATAACAATTAAACTAACCCAGGAAGCGGGTTTCATAACCTTCCCTCCTTAGGAAATTTCGTCCTCGAAATTAAAGGCAGGGTTAGGGGTTACCTCAAATCTCAAACAAATACGGATACTGCTCCCGCATCTGGTCTTCTCGCTCCCAGGTAGATTTGCCTGATGAGTTGTTCCGCCACATAACTCTGACTATTGGCGTCACAGAGATCCTGGTTCTCTTCTCTCCTCTGTCCAATATTGCTACTGGCTTCTCCGGAACTGTGAGACTGGGTCCAATTTCCAGCTCCGAATGGTCCAGATGTAGCTCGGGTCCGGGATGTAGCGTCTCAGCTGCGAAACGTGGAAGACGTTGTGGACGCCTTCGAGACTTGGGGGTAGAGCCACCCTATAAGCCACTTCTCCAATCCTATTGAGTACTTCAAAAGTACCAATATACCTGGGACTTAGCTTTCCTGCTCTGCTGAAACGGATAGTTCCTCTGGTAGGAGAGATCTTCACGAACACACTGTCACCTTCTTCGAACTCCAACGGCCGTCGGCTTCTATCGGCCCAATGCTTCTGTCTGTCCTGGGCAATCATGAGCTTGTCTCTGATCATTCTTACCTTCTCTGCTGCATCGGTCACCATCTCAGGTCCCAGCAATACTCGTTCTCCGATGTCGTCCCAAGCAAGTGGTGTGCGACAACGACGTCCATAGAGTGCCTCGAACGGTGTCATACCGATGCTAGCTTGGTAGCTGTTGTTGTAGGAGAACTCTACCAAGTGCAAATGGTCTTTCCAAGACCCTCCGAATTCCAAGACGCAAGATCTCAGCATGTCTTCTAGCGTCTGGATTGTTCTCTATGATTGTCCGTCAGTCTGGGGATGGTAGGCGGTGCTGAACTTCAGTTGCGTTCCCAAACTGTCATGCAAGCTCTTCCAGAAGTGAGACGTGAACCTGGTATCCCTGTCAGACACAATACTTACCGGAACTCCATAAATTCGGTAGATGTGTCGCATGTACAGTGCCGCCAACTTCTCAGTGGATTGACCCACCTTGAAAGGAATAAAGTGGGCTGACTTCGTCAGTCGGTCCACGATAACCCAAATGACATCCTTTTCTCCTTGGGATCGAGGTAGTCCCGATACGAAATCCATCGTCAAGTGTTCCCATTTCTACTCCGAGATGTCTAGCGGCTGCAACAGTCCTGCTGGTCTTTGTCTGCTAGCTTTTACTTGTTGACAAATCAAACATCTAGCTACATACCTGGATACGTCCTTCTTTATTCCGTACCACCACACTATAGTACGCATATCCCGATACATTTTGTTGGCTCCTGGATGTATGGAATACTGCGACTGGTGCACTTCTTGCATCAGCTCGTTCCTCAGTTCGCCAGTTGGTACGCACAGCCTCGTACCATGCTTCAGTGCTCCGTTGCTGGCGATTGAGAATCCTTCAAGTGTTCCTGCCAGCACTTGATCTCTGAGTTTGCAAAGCGTCTTGTCTTGGAATTAGGCCTCCTTGACTCTGTCTATTAGACTTGAACGTACTTGCAACTGCATCATGGTTGAATCAGCTCCTGGTACAATGGCTTCTCTTCCCAGTTTTTTCATTTCTTCTTCGGGCAGTACAATTTCTAGTCCAAGCTTTTCCATGTCCTCCAGCAAATGACGCTCCTTGGTCAAGAACATTGCCATCGGGTATCGACTAAGTGCATCTGCAACAACATTAGCCTTACCCGGATGATACTGTAGGTTGATGTCGAAATCCATCATCAGCTCCAGCCATCGTCTCTGTCGCATGTTCAGCTCCTTCTTGTAGGCCTTAAAAATCAAAGTCACGCTGAGTTGATCAGGACAATATTTAAAAAAAATTACGCTGGAAGACAGCTCATTATTTTGTCAGAGTGTCATTATGACTGACAGCACGACAGTCGAAGAATGTCTTCTCGTATGCCACGTATGCACGGAACTCGAGAGATCACAGCCGACTATTGCGTGACTTTTGAAATCTTCTACAGCAAGACTCAGCCTTCACCAAGTTGGCGTACCAAAAGAGCTTCTTGTCATTTAATGCGACTGACAAAAGCAATCATTGTCAGAGATTTTGTGTCAGTCGAGGCACGTCGAATCAAGACAGCTGGCAGTCCTGCCTCAATCTTGCGTATGTTTTGAGCCTTCTGGCTCAAGTCTGCGTGTATTTTGAACTTATATGTTCCTTCCTCAAGTCTGCGTGTATTTTGAGCTCTCTGTCTCATGTTTGCGTGGATTCTGAAGTTTTATGCCTCACGTCTGTGTGGATTTTGAAGCTTTCTGCCCCAAGTCTGCGTGGATTTTGAAGCTTTTTGCCCCAAGTCTGCGTGGATTCTAAAGTTTTTTGCCCCAAGTTTGCGTGGATTTTGAAGCTTTCTGACCCAAGTCTGCGTGGATTTCGTCTTCAACAAGTCTGTGTGGATTTCATCAAATTGGAGTACGTGGCAGCCATGCCAATGATCTCTCGCCCGCGTGTCCTGTAACTTGCACACGACTCATGTATGATTGCCATATGTCCAACAGTTACAGGCCACGTCCAGTAACTGCTCACAACCTTGCGTATGTTAGATCCTGCGTGATTTTCAACTAGGCACAGGTTGTGAAGACAGTTATCCTTTCAGTTATTTTTGACTCTATAAATAGAGTTCTTTTTCTCATTCATTGTACAGATACATAGTTATCTAACTTACTGTCAAAATTTTGAGAGCTTTTCTTCTTCGCATAGTCCAAGGGATAAAGCGATCGTCTTCTAGATCGGATTCCTACAGTTGTAATTTTCCCAGAAACACAATAAATAAAGTGAATTTATTTATGAAAAACAAATTGGCGACTCTGCTGGGGAAAACCATCTCCTCTTCTGAGATGGCAACAACTCAATGCGACACTTCGTCAGTCGGCTCGACGAAGAAGGTGATATCGATCCAATTCGATCAACTCGCCTACGAAGAAATGCAGCGGGCTAAGGGTGGCAAGCCCTCTTCAGCCTCCATCACCACTGCCAAGTCGAAGGGACGCTCTGTCTATGTCCCTAAGAATCAGTTGGTAGCCAATGGTGAAGTCTCTGCCACAGTGTTTACTCCTAACACTGGCAAAGACTCTACTGCAAGCACGCACACTCTTGTGCACTCAAAGACGACAGCATTCAAAAGTCATGCTGACAGTACTGGCTCCTTAGCCAAGTCTGTTCCAGCGTGTAATCTCAATCCCAAAAGTCACGCTGACAGCACTGGCTCTTTAGCCAAACCTGTTCCAGCGTGCAATCTCAATGTCAAACGTCACGCTGACAGTGCTGGCTCTTTAGTCAAATCTATTCCAGCGTGCAGTCTCACATTCAAAAGTCATGCTGACAGTACTGGCTCCTTAGTCAAATCTGTTCCAGCGTGTATTTCCAAAGTCAAAAGTCACGCTGACAGTACTGGTTCCTTAGCCAAATCTGTTCCAGCGTGTAATTCTAAAATCAAAAGTCACGCTAACAGCACTGGTTCTTTAACCAAGCCTGTTTCAGCGTGTATTTCATCTAAGAAGAATAGCTCTTTAGCTATCTCTTCTTCTTTGCCAAGTTCTGCTAGAACTGGGGATGGTCTTCCACACAAAGTCCCTTCGAAAAGAAATAACTCTTTAGTTGTTTCTTCTGCTCCTGTAGTCTTTACTTCAGGAACAGCTTTGACTGACAATTTTGTTAGTCAAAGAAAAGGAGATGGTCTTTTGACTACTCTTCCTTCTGGACATTCTATGTCTCAAAACTTGAATAAGTCTAAGAAGAAACATTCCTTAATGTCTTCTTCTACGACTTCTTCGAATTGGGTACAGAATTTGTCTATGAAAGAGGGTCTGTTACCAACTCCTAATCAAGGGGATGGTACAACTCTTCTTTCTCTGCAAATATCCAGATCAATGGAAGGAAAACTTCAAGTTTCAAAAACCAATGTGTTACCTCCAACTGATCTAAGAACAAAACTTAATCAAACCCGTTTGGGAAACACTTCTGGTGTTAAGAAACCACACCAATCGGAAATGAAAATAAAAGATCCGGATACAGAGTATGCTAAAAATTATGTGGCTCATATTAATCACTCCCTATATAATTAAGAGCCATCAAAATCTAAGAACCAGAAATATATTCCTAAAAATACACAAAGATTGTTCTCTGATGTACCTCAGTCATCACAGACAGATTTACGAGAATACATTCAACAGAAGAGAAGGAATAATTCTATGACAATGGATCATGCTGAATGTGACTTCCAGCCAAGAATCATAATTCAATACAGATGTCAATCAATGGTTCAGGACTATGTTGATCATGAATGTGACTTTCAGCCAAGAGTCATAATTCAATGCAGATGTCAATCAATGGTTCAGGACTATGTTGATCATGAATGTAATTTCCAGCCGAGAGTCACAATGTAATGCAGATGTCAAACAAAACGACAATCTGTCTTCAATCGGATTCAGTGTGAACCTATGCCTGATGAAGATGAGCCTTTGTTTGCTTCTGTCAACATGACCTCTCGGAATACTGGGGGTAGAGATGATAGTCCAGATGGAGTATATAGAGGCACAAGAGCAAGAGTCCTGGCCTCTAGTCAAAGGACTTTGATTTCTGAAGATGATTCTGAATTTCTCGGAGAATCTAACTTCCCACATCTTCCTACTGGGGGTAGTTCTCCTATAATTGACTTTGACACACAAAGTAATGATTCAGAACATACAACATCCACCAGTTCATCAATAATCCCTCGTACAGTCACGACTTATATGGTTGATGGGAATACTGATGAACCTTCTTCTTCCTTGACCCCTCAAGAACAAAGAATTGCTTCTTTGGAACAGCAAATGAAGTCCATGGCTGATACTATGAAGTCGATGTATGAACTCATGGCAACTCAGATGCAAAATCGACTGACTATACCAGGTGCTATACCAATTGACACTGTTGTAAGTCCAGTACAAGTTCCTCCAGCAGTACAATCCAATACTCCTGGACCAGCTCAACCAAATTCTAGTCTCTCTGGAGCTGGGGGTAGTGCTTATAATGCTGTTCCTCCTCCCAACTATTCTCTACAAGCTACAACTCCACAATCTTCCGGAGTTGTCTCTGAAGAATTGAAGAATCTCAAAACTCAATTCGAGGCATTCAAACAGAAGGATGGTTTATAAAGGTTAGGCATCAAGCAACCTTATCCGATAGAATGGAAGCAAGTATCGTACCCTCCTAAATACAAGCCTCCTACTATCTCCTTCTATGATGGAACCACTTCTCCAAGTCAGTTTATTAATCACTTTGAAGTGATGACTGACCAATTGCAACCAAGTGACGCCCTCCTTACTCGGGTGTTTGTTGGATGTCTCAAGGGAACGGCTTATGAATGGTATAGAAGTCTTCCAGACGGGTGTATTACCTCATTTGCCGGTTTCAAACAGATGTTTCTTGAACGGTTCTATGAAGGGCTCAATGACATGACTATGTCTGCTCTTATTAGAATCAAGCAGAAAAATAATGAAACTACAGAGGATTTCATTGAACGGTTTCGAAGAGAAGCTCTGAAGATGCCTCTTGGAACTCCTGATGCTGTCACCATCGACACATGCAAATCAAACTTGTTACCAATCATCAGCATGTGGACAGGATTTACTCAATTTCAAGACTGGCCTTCCTTCATAGTTAGTGCCAAGGCCGCATAAATTAGTGCTGAAACCTTCAAAGGTTTAGGAGTGCAGATGACTCCCAAAGAAACAGGTCAAGGTACCAACAATAATGCTAAAAACAATACTCGCAAGGGAAAAGAAACCCTTGAAGTTAATCTTCAGAGCAAAGATGCATCAAATGTTCAAACTTCTCCTACCTCTACAACTCAACAACCAAGAGCACCTCGCCCTAAAGAAGAATACTCTTTTGATGACGACGATGTCCTTGGTATCTTTGAATGTCTGTTGAAAGGTAATAAAATACAATTACCTGAAATCAAGAAACCTGATGAAGCTGGGAAGACGGATCATCCTAAATACTGTCCATACCACAGAATGCTGGGTCATATAATTCGTACATGTTATGTACTGAAAGGAAAGATCCAAGAAATGATTAAATCTGGAGCTATCTTCCTTACTCCAAAAGAGAAAACCGTCACCTCCAATGTCGTCTCTATGCAATTCGGAGATTTTCCTCCTCAACTCCTTGAAAGCGGGATCGTTCCTATTCCCAGGGTGACTCTTGATATAGTGAATATTCCTCCTCCACAGTCTGAAGGATTAGTACCAATCACCATGGAAACAGAAGAAATCATATGGATTCATCCTGATCTAGTGGCAGATTTTGAATTTTATCCTCTTCAAAAGACTACTTCTCGAAAGTCTAAGAAGACTGGAAAGATTAAGTCATGTCATATGACTTCTCTTGGGTCTACTCCTGACACAGAGTCAAAAGACAAAGAAGAAGCACTTGCTGGTGCTACTCGAACAAGGAAATCTTATTTAAAGGATTATTCCAAGACTCCTGAGGATACTCCTGATATCCCTCCTACTGAAAAAGATGCTCCTAATGTTCCTCTTGAAGAAGAATCATCCACTGCACCTATTCCTTCCACTGCACCAGTTGAACCTGCTCCTTCCAAGCCCATAGCTCTTGAGAAAGGCAAACAACAGGCTCGATTTAATAAGCCAATCAAGAAGTCTTCTCCTCTTGGGCTTCAGAAGCCTTATAACTTCAACATTTTAGCTCAACTTGCTAATACTCCAGCTAGAATGTCCCTCTTTGAACTTCTACGTCTCTCCAAAGAGACTCGGGAGACGTTAAGTGAAGCACTTCTTCAAGCTGACTCTTGTCTTGCACAGTTAAAGAAGCCAGATGCAGAACCTGCCACTTGCTTACATTGCAACAGTGTACTGGAGATTATCCCAAATATCACCTTTATACAAGACGACATGCTACTGGAGGATAATCGACATGATCGGCCTCTCTACTATACCGGTTATATCGATACAATGAAGATAGATAGTATCCTCATTGATCCAGGGTCTGCTATAAGCATAATGCCAAAGAGTCTGTTGGATGAACTAAAAATCCCTCTTCACAAGCTTTCCAAGACGGTTACCACTATCCTGGGATTCAATCAAAGCCGAAGTGAGCCTTTGGGGAAGATTCATCTGAAACTTCAGATAGGCGATTTCAGATCCAAAGTCACCTTCTATGTGATCGAGATTGTGGGATCCTACAATCTTCTTCTGGGGAGGCCCTTTCTTCATGAAAATAATGTGGTACCTTCTACTCTTCATCAGTGTTTTAAATACATTGACAGCAATGGAAGAGTACAAAAGGAAGTTGCTGACATAAATCCTTTCCATGGGGTTGAAGCTTATTTCAATGATTCCCGGATGTATAAAGAAGAATATACAAGGGTGATACAAGCTATGGAGAAAGAGGATTCACAAAGTGAGACTTTAATAATCCCTGTTAAAGGTCGAACTACTCAGCAACAATCTCCCAAACCCTCCGGAGAAGGTTCTTTCATCATTCCAGTGAGTGGACGGATTTCTCCATTACCTCAATCGTCTACTCAAGATACACTGATCATCCCTATCAGTGGGCATACTACAGTTCCTGTATCTTCACATATGAAACAGGATACTCTGGTAATCCCAGTTGGAGGGCGGACTACTCTTCCATCTCAAGTTTCAAGGGAGCTCACCTCTTCTGAGCCATTTGTTATCGATCTTAATCGAAACAAAGCTTCTTCTCATTCTTCTTCTCCCCCTTTAGTCATTGATTTGGCTAAGATCTCTAAGGCTCAGCCTTTTCCCAATGTAAATACTGCTGCTTTTAAATTTAATGAAAAGCCTCCATCTTTGCAGTATATTGATGTGTGTAATTATGTTCATAGTTATTTACATTTGTTAGATGACTTGAGCACAATAACCATAGGAGTTGTACAGACTGTTCATACAGATGTATCCCTAGAATCAGTACAATCTTCATACTTTCTAGTTCCCAGCAGAAAGCCAGGAGATATTCCAATATTCTTCTACAAAGGGCCTCAAAATCCTTCTAACCTTGAAGATGAAGACAAAAACGATGATACTGGAAGATTACAACTACGTCGTTATAGTCAGCAATCTAAAGACATCATTAAAAATATGGGCTATGACTTCAGGACTGGCCTCAATAGTGGAAAAGGAAGAAAAATGCCTGTCCGGATCCCTCCTTTGAAATATGGAAGAACAAAATGCGGATTGGGCTATATTGCTACTACTCCCTTCATCAATACTATCCATGAAGATCCTGAATCTAACGAAGATAAGAGATCTGATTCTTCTAGTACTACATCTTGGGATTCCGATACGAGTATCGGTGATTTCCACTACAACATTCTGTCTTCCAACATGGTCTCCATTGACCGTTCTGAAGAAAGTGACGAAGACGAAGATGAGTTTGAAATCTCACCTGAATCAGAACAATGGGCCCAAAGGTTAGATAATCAATGGGAGTTCTGATTTGAGCAAAAGGAACCTCCGACTGAAGACAAACTTGTTCAAATAGATGTTGGTGAAGAGGGATCCCCCAAACCAATATTCATCAGTGAAAGTCTTTCAGAAACTGATAAGCAAGACATGATCAAACTTATTCGTGACTATATCGATGTCTTCGCTTGGAGTTATGAAGATATGCCAGGACTTGATCCACAAATCGCAACTCACAAGCTCAATATCTTGTCGAATGCTAAACCGGTCAAACAACAACAGCGACGATTTCGTCCAGACATCATGGATGCAATTGAAGCTGAAGTCAATAAACTCATGGCCTCTGGGTTTATTCGAGAGGAACAACATCCCGATTGGGTAGCTAATATAGTTCCTGTTCTTAAAAAGACTGGCAAGATTAGAGTATGCATAGACTTCCGCGATCTCAATGCGGCATGTCCTAAAGACGAATTCCCTCTACCAATCACTGATGTTATGATCGATAATACCTGTGGGTTTGAACGGATGTCATTCATGGATGGGTATTCTGGGTACAATCAGATTAAAATATTTCCAGATGACGAGAAGCACACTTCTTTCAGAACGCCGATTGGTACATACTGTTATACAGTTATGCCATTCGGTCTCAAGAATGCAGGAGCAACTTATCAACGAGCTATGAGCACTATATTCCGTGAACATTTGCGAAAAACAGTCGAATGCTATGTTGATGATATTGCAGTCAAAAGTCGACAAAAGGAGGATCACATCCAAGATTTGAAGACTATATTTGATCTAATACGTAAGCATCAATTAAAGATGAACCCTACTAAGTCCTTTTTAGGCGTCTCTAGTGGTAAATTTCTCGGCTTCGTCATTACCTCTAAAGGTATACACGTGGATCCCGAGAAGATCAAAGCCATCCAAGAGATGCGTCCTCCACGCACCTTAAAAGAGCTACGAGGATTTCAAGGAAGGATCGCTTATATCAGGAGATTCATCTCTAATCTTTCAGGACGCTGCAGACCATTCAACAAACTTATGAAGAAAGGTGTTTCTTTTGTCTGGAATGATGAATGTCAGAAAGCATTCGATGATATAAAACAATATCTGATGAGCCCTCCAGTATTGGTACCTCCCGTCTCAGGAATACCGTTCCTCCTATATACCCGAGCAATGAGTCATTCATTGGGTGCATTGCTTGCTCAAAAGAATAAAAATGGTCATGAACAAGCCATTTACTATCTCAGTCGTACTATGACCGGAGCTGAACCTCGATATTCACTGGTCGAAAAAGAATGTCTAGCCTTGATGTTCGCTGTTCAAAAGACACGACATTATATCATTGGCCAGACCATTCATGTCATCTCCAGGATCAATCCTATACGGGTCATGATGAAAAAACCCAGTATTTTGAATTCTCGATTGGCTAACTGGGGAATCTTACTTGCTCAGTATGATATGCACTATATTCCTCAGAAGTCAGTTAAAGGACAAGCTTTAGCTGATTTTCTGGCTGCTCATTCAATTCCAGAAGATTCAAAACTCTATGATGAAATCCCAGATGAAGTCCTAGATTCAAACCAAGTTGCTGAAGAAGATCCTACCTGGCGTCTATTCTTTGATGGAGCATCAAGAATAGGTCCTAATGGTGATATTGTCGCTGGAGTTAGAATTGTTCTTGTATCGCCAGAAGGTCTTGCTATCCAAAGGGCTTATTCTCTCGATCAGCCATGTTCAAACAATGTAGCCGAGTACAATGTATTACTCATTGGTCTTCAACTCGCTAAACATCTAAATATTCAATATTTAGAGGCGTACGGAGACTCTAAACTCATTGTCAATCAGATAAGGGGTATTTATGAGGTTCGTCATCAAGATCTGGTTCCCTATCATAGATCGGCTATATCTATGGCTTCGTCATTTGAAGAGTTTTTCATTGAGCATGTTAGGCGAGCATGTAACACCGAAGCTGATGCTCTTGCTAATCTTGCGACGGTGTTAGCTATTCCAATCAGACGTCAGCAAATGATTGTTGTCCGCAATCGAGAATTATTTCATCTCGAAAATAACCTGACTCTAGGACTTCCAGTTGACATTGAAGAATCAACATCACATGATGTCAATACAACAAGAGGATTTGGATTTAGTCGTAAATCTTTATCATCTTCATCTGATTCTAGCATGGAATTCATCTTCAGTAATTCAGCTAAGACTCAGAATACGGATAAAGATTGGAGACTTCCTTTCTTAGATTTTGTATTGTATGACATTCTTCTAGATAATCCGAGTGAGGCAGCATCTATCAGACGACGATCACTCAGATTCTATTACAATCATACTACAAAAATCTTATATTATCGAGCTTATGACGGTCTACTTCTTCGATGTGTTGTCGGTGATGAGGCTCAGCAGATTATTCGTGAAGCACATGATGGAATTTGTGGAGCACATCAGCCTGGCCCAAAACTTCAGGACCATATTCGATGTATGGGTTATTATTGGCCCACTATGGTATCAGATGCCATCGAATATGTAAAGAAGTGTAAAGCTTGTCAAATTCATGCAGATTTTATTCATCAACCCTCAGAATTTCTACATCCGACGGCAGCATCATGGCCCTTCGAAGCTTGGGGCATGGACATTATTGGTCCGATCAATCCACCGTCATCAAAAGGTCATCGGTTTATTCTCGTAATAACCGATTATTTCTCCAAATGGGCCGAAGCCATTCCTTTATCTGAAGTCAAGACGTCCAATGTCATCAGCTTTATCAAACACCACGTCATCTACAGATTTGGTGTTCCTCGACGTATTATTCATGATAACGGACCACAGTTCGTCTGCCAGAAATTTACTCGATTCTGTGACGATCACCGGATCAACAATGTGGCTTCTACTGCATACAATCCAGCGGCTAACGGATTAGCAGAAGCTTTTAACAAGACCATCATCAAACTCCTAAAGAAGTTTGTCTCTACTAACAAACGTAATTGGAGTGAGAAGCTCGGTGAATGCTTGTGGGCTTACCGTACTACAGTTCGTAATGCTACTAAATGTACACCTTTCTCTCTGGTGTATGGTTGTGGAGCTGTTCTTCCATTAGAGATTCAAATTCCTTCTTTAAGGATAGCAATCGCTAATGAACTCACCGCCGAGAATAATGATCGTCTTCGACTTCAGGAATTAGAAGCTCTGGATGAGAAGCGATTATCTGCTCAACAGAACATCGAATTCTATCAAGCTAGAATCTCAAGAGCTTTTAACAAAAAAGTCAGAGTTCGAGCATATCAAAAAGGAGAACTTGTTCTAACAGTCAGACGTCCTATGACTATGACTCATATGAGCAAGGGCAAATTTGACACAAAGTGGGAAGGTCCCTATGTCGTAAGCAGAGTTTTCTCAAATGGAGCTTATCAACTCTCAGAACTAGATGGTCGAAAAGTTATGATGCCTATTAATGGCAAATTCCTTAAAAAGTATTATGTATAAATGTAAATACTTGTAAATCATCAGACAAGTTCATGTTTATAAATAAAATTTTATTTTATTTTAATCATGAATGATAGTACATGATTTTAAGGAAGATCACTATTATCCTTCTCTACATTTGGACGCAGGCCACTGCCGTCCTTCTCGAAAACACGGTCAGCAAAAGAGCCGAGAACCTCCTTGCTGGAACCCACGAGGAACTTGCAAGCGGCCATCCTCATGGCTTCTTCTTCTTCAGTCCTTCCTGGTTCGAGCAGGAAGTCCAGAATGTCCCTTGGTGGCTTGGGTGCAGACGAACCTTTACCTACTTCTACTTCCTTCGGCTGAACTGGATCAGCAGGGTGTTCTTCAGTGCCTTTCTGAACCTTCAGGGAGATTCCAGTTTTCTTGGATGCTTCTTCAGATGACATTTTTATGTTGAAGAATAGAAGTGTTCGTTCTTGTCAGATTTCTGCTATATTTATAGGCAGAAGTTCCTCAAATAATAAAGCGTCATATTCATCAGACGGTTCGCCCGTTCATTAATGCCCGACGGTTCATCCGTTCATTTATTACATTCATCTGATGGTTCATTCGTTCATTTATTACATTCATCTGACGATTCGTCCGTTCATAATCTTCTATTATGGGGATTCGTTATTATCACGTTTTCATAACCTTTGGATAAATGCCGAATCTACCTGTTCATTTGTCATTTTCTATTTTTGACCTCTGCATAGAAATCAATCTATTTTCTTTTGAGTTCCTACATATTATCATGTCCATATTACCTCTGATAGGATTAAATACTCTAAATCAGAAAAGTTTATCATGTCCACAGTTCATGCAAATAAATACAAATTATTGAGCATAGAAGAATTATCATTTCCACTCTCATTTCATCATAAAAAGTCTATTACATTTTCTTAGACTTTCTTACAAATCATAATGGAAATCTATTACAATTTTGGATTTTCATTCCATGTACACAACAATAATCTAATGGAGATCCATTTCTTCTTTGATCTTCTCTGGCGGGTTCGTTGTTGGTGGCAATTCCTGATTGTCCAGCAGGAATCAAACTCTGGTCTTATCCCTCAGACGAGAGGAGAACCCCAGAGTATGGCAGCCCGAAGGCGTATTGCTGCCAATATAACTGGTGGATTGGGAGCGACCTCTCAAAGGAGATAGGAATGTATCCAACACTGGGATATAATTCCTAGTTCTGCCGTGAAAGGAACTCTACTACCCGATTTTTCGAGGTAGAGTTGACTCCACCGTCCAACTCTCCGTGTATAAAGGCTCTTCCTACCATTGGAGGAAGACCCTTCTATCCCACGAAGAGTTCTGAGTTGTCTGATTTACGTGTCAAAAGCGTATGAGCTCCCTGATGTAGGTGTCAAAAGAATATTCTCCACAGCATCCAAATCACCAATGCCAGTTCTGAAGAAAATTTTCAGTCGAACTCCTGCAGAAAACAGCAAAGAAAAAAAAATTCAACAGAAATGCCATTATCATTAGGCGTGCACTGGCCAAACAAAGACAAGCGCACCCTGTTCAGTCAGAAACAAAAGCTTATTTTCAACAGTGAAAAGTGGTACGCATACTATGTTGGACTCACCATCAAGATCAAACGGTTTGGCGCTAAAGATTGGCAAACCAATGTCTGATGACATAGTGCACAAAAATGCAACATCAAAAAGCATTGCTTTCCTGTTGAGAATGGAATCTTACAAAAAGGTCATTCTCAGAAGAAGAAGTGTGAGCACCCTGGATTTCGGGTTGAATTTATTTTATTTTATTTTATTTTTCTGATTATTTGGTTTTTGGATAATATTTTATTCTATTTATTTATCTGTAAGTGTACTCTTTTATGCCATTGATATTTGGAGTATCAGGGATGTTCAATTCTGGAAATCTTCTTCACGAGTTTTGGAGTGGACACGATTACCTTCATGACGGTATACAGTGTTCCATCCAAACTTGTTCTCTTGTGCTCTTTCTGCTTCGCTGAACTTCGGGTCGGTTTAGACCATTGGATTGTTATTTATTTTCCCACTCTTTTTCTTGATCATTTTCAGCGCGTTACCATGACATTTAAATTGGGAGCGCAAGACCAGTCAGTTTCTTGAAACCAACTCCTCATTGATGATCTACTCGAGACGCTCGTCACCCATGACCTTTGTGTCCCACTCAGACAAGTCAATTTGAGCTCCATTTGATTCGCACAACTTTCCCAATACGTGACCCGATTTTATTTCACGCCACGACGTCACATTCATTTTCCAACTTGATTTGTGGGTCCCCTGTCGACCAAAACCTGTCAGCCCCAACTATGGACATGGCCCACTTTGAGCCTACTATCCGTCCGCCACTTGTGTCCTATTTATTGGAATCCCCATGTGCTACTTATTCGCTCATGATCATCAACGTCTAATTTTAATTCGATTCTCGCACAATGTCCAGTTTTGATCCAATCCGGCTCCACCGAGCCCAGTCCAGCCTTGTGTTGCCCTCCATCGGGACACCCTCATTTTTTTCGTGTCCAAAATAATATTTCATACCTACTTTTCTATTTCGAATTTTGAGTGTAAATTTCCATTTATTTAAATCCATGGGAATGACCCATTTCCTACAAATTATTTCTAGCCCTCGGATTCTCCACTGAACCCAACCCCAGCTTCATTTTTACCTCTCTCATAACACCCTCATGTTTCTTGCTCAAAAATATCAAGTACTCCTTTTATCTACTTTTCTTTATTTGATAGAAATTTCCATTTATTTAATTCCTATTGAAATTTCCTATTTTTCCCTATTTTCCAATCTAGCCATTGATTCACCTAATTAAATCATCACCATCCATTTCACCCCAACCCCACTCACAGCCAATACCCATGCATTGGCCGGCCCTAAATTTTTGGTGGAGAGAATCTCTTTCTCTCTCCTCAATTATTACTCTCCTTCTCTCTCATTTGTTTCCATGCAACAAACAACTCCAACAAAATACCACAGCAGCACATCCCTTCTTCATCAAACCCGACCCCCCCTTCTTCACACAGCAGCTCCCATGGCGGACCGACCTTCGCCGTGCTCCGGCCACCTTGGCCGAGCCCGCGCCACCTTCCTCCTTCAAGCTCCTCCTCCAACAACTCCTCTTCATCTTCTCCTTCGCGCAACTTCGTCGAGCCACCACCACCACTCCTGGTAGTCGACCGACCACCTCCTCCTCCTCATGGATCTTCGACGAGCCACCGTCGCGGCTCACCCCCTCGCTGCCGCGTGCCGTCGCGCAACAGAGAACGCACAGCGCAGCAGCAGCGGCGGAAGGCCAGGCGCGCGCGCGCGCTGGCAGCGCTGCCTCGCCGCCGCCGGCGGCGAGGCCGCCGTGGCCGACCCCCCGTTGGCCGGGCGTACCCCCGGGGCAGGCCCCGTGGCTGTTGCTCCTCTCTCCGACGCGTATCGGAGGCGATCCGTGCGTTTGGCACGGGTTCCCGTCGTGACGAGCTCGGAAACGAAGTTGAAACGTCGCCCCGTCGCAGCAACTTCGTGCATGATTTTCGAGAAATCCGAACGTTGGATCGGCGGTTTCTTCACTCCGTCACAATCTTGGTATATCCACCTACGCTCATGTCAATTTTCGTCCGTTAATTTTATCGTTTGATACATGAAAACCGGCCACCAAGTTGACCGTTTAAATTGTATTGAATTTGGACAGTTTCGCGGGGCCAACTTCGTCAGCTTGTATCTCCTCCACCGCAGGTCCGTTTGGCGTGCTACCAGTTCCGGTGCGAAGCTGGTATAACCCTCTTGCTACCCCTCCAGTTTTGTTTCATTGTGAGCTTGTTTGATTGGTTGAATTCGACGCCAAAGTTGGTCGTCCGAATTCGTAATTTCCAACTTGTAAAATTCTATTTTTGAACACGGGACTCCAGATTTCATTTCTGACACCACCATTAGACTTTTGGCATCGTTCTGGCTTGTTTTCATATAAAATTTATTAGATTTGGAGAACGTGGGCCCGGGCACGTTTTTCGGTGCAAAGCGGGTCCCACTTTCTGGGTCAACAGGACTTTTTGACGCCGGCTCATCGGAATCCAATTCCGGATATATCGTTGAGTTCGTATCATCATTCTGGACTCGTTGACATATAATTTACTAGATTTTGGGTGGACATTGGGTCTGGCACGCATTTCGGTGCAAGTCGGATACCAATATCCGGGTCAACGGGTCATTTTGAGATCGGCTCATCGGAATCCAAATTCGGAGATACCGTTGAGTTTGTATCATCATTCTGGACTCGTTGACAGGTAGTTTGCTGAGTTTTGAGAACTTAGGCTCCGGCACGCATTTCCGTGCAAACCGGAATTCTAAGTTCTGGTCAACGGGCCAAAATGAGATCGGGTCAACGGAATCCAATTCTGGAGATACCGTTGGGTTCGTATCGACATTCTGGTTGTGTGGACATATAATTTGTTATATTTTATAGACTTGTTTTCTTGCACGTTTTTCGGGGCAAAACGGCTCCGACACGGACACCGTTTTGACCCGAAATTACTTTTTTGCCCTTGTGTCCAAATTGGACCGTTGGGTAGGCTATCCTAGCTAATTTGAGCATTCTGGACATGTTGGCGATGTTTATTTTATCGTCCGACAATGTTTGTTGATAATTTCTCTGAGTTTAACCTTTTTATAATTAATTAATAATTAATTCATATAATGTTCGTATTTCGGGATTAGTACAACGAAACTGAGATCAGCCAATTCCAGTGATCTCACATCGCTGAAATTGACAAATTGGGCACGTGGATCACTATAATAAGATTATCAACTTTACCGATAATTTTCTTATCTCGATTTGCGTGACGTAAGTTTCGACGTACAAATAACGAAGTACACTTTAATGATTAGATTAGATTTACCCTGTTGACCAGAGTTGACCAGTTGACCCAAAGTCAACTGTAAGTCAACGCTTGACCTAGTTTGACTAGATTATTGACCGGAGTTGACCTAGAGTTAATTTGACTTAGAAGAACCTAGAATAATATAGATTGCCTGTAGGGATTCATTTATTTCAACTTAAACACCTTGTAACCTGTGTTGCTTTAAATAGGACTCTGTGGCTTCAGTGGGACCCTCCTATGCTTATCAGCTGTTCAGGTTATCGAGGCGAGTACATTCTCTGATCATTTCATATCCTGCTTAGAATTATTTCCTGCAGTAGATTACTTTACTTGTACTGTCACGTTGGTCACACGGATTGGTACTATATGGATCCTTTCTTGAGATGTTATCCTTAGGGAGCATCGGGTACTCTATGTTCTGTGCGTTTCACTTTCATAGCGTATCATATGCTTCTTGGTTCTTTGATCACTTACGACATGTACCCTCATGATCGTAGAGTCTTCCTGGAAACTTACACTGTTGGGTTACCCCCAGAATCCCCATTTTTATGGGACTTACACTGTTGGGTTACCCCCAGAATCCCTATTTTTATGGGACTACTATGTATCACCTTCGGGGTCTACCACCCTTCGGGGGCTTACCACCTTCGGGGTCTATCACCTTCGGGGTCTGCTACATAGCATCATATAACATAACCTGGCTGGATCCTTGTGTATTGATCGGGGGTACGGGGGAGTATTACATGTTCATATTGTACTCTGACTCACTAGTCACTGCTAGTTCCCTATGTATAGTAGATATTTCTATTACAGTTCTCTCTCTGTTTTATACTGCACTTCTTTCAGTACTTGTATCTTACTTTACTGCATGTTCATATTTTCTAACCTGCTATGAATTGTTGAGATGTACTGTGCTCGCTCCAGTCCTGACTGGACCTGTTGATAAATTTTACAGATAGCCTGGAGGTGCCTGCTAGCCTAGAGGAGACACATTAGGGTTTGTTTAGGTAGTTATTTCATTTTGTCTGGAGTTGTATTTACTTTGGGGATTACTGTATCTTTATTTGAGTTTTGAGATGTACTTCTGGGTTCATGTATCTTAGACACTTAGACTTCTATCTCCTGTATTTAGTTTGGATTTCATGTTTTATCTATCCTTATCATGCTCTACCTTAGATGTGATTGAATTTGTATCTGCTATGTCACCCCCATTCGGGTAGTATAAACTGCTTAGCTTTATATTGTTAGATGTTGTGACCTAGGACAGCGTTCTACCGCCGACACTGCGGCGTAGGCTGGGCGTCGTTACGTTCTCGTGCCCTAACTCTAGGGTGCGGGTCGTGACACGTTTTTAGTGATGGCCCATGCAGGTCGAGACTAAAGTGTAGTGGTATTCGAACTAGAGTACCACTACAGCCTGCACTAGGAATATGATATATTTTGAAGGTACTCAATCACAGTTAGGAACCCTTGAGAGATTCCCGGGACGACCCTGGAGAATCTTATTTAACTTCGATTTGAAAACTCTTTTCCTTGATTTGATTATCTTTACTTTCTGTTATTGAATTTGATTTTGAGGGATTATTATTGAAATTGAGTTAGTATTTATTGATTTTGATGAAGATTGTTGAATTTGGAATCTTGATGTTAGCTATAGCATCCGAGTTTGTAGTTATGTGATTTGAAGGATTTTTGTTCATTTTTGAATCTTGATGATTCGTTGATAAATTTGATTTTTTTTTTTTTTTAGTATTCGTTGTTGATTTAAATTAAATTTTTGTCAAGATGAAATTATATGGGCTAGGTCATCTAAGTTTTGGAAATCTAATCTTCTACAGTCATATTAGCCAGCATGGTGAGGACATATAGTTGACTTGGATATATTTTTCGGGTGTGGAAATTTAAGGTTTTCGCAGCCAAGCTAGCGGCACCGCAAAAATGTTAAATATCATGATTCTAGAGGTATGTGCCCAAGTCGAGGACTCTGTGATTATCGTAGCCTTGCTTACTGGTATGACGAGGATTTAGAGTACCATAATTTTGGACAGACGCATATGATTATCAGATTGTACTTTAAAAAGTTTTCGAACATATTTTTTCTACTTTTGTTGCAGTCCTTCAAAAAAAAAAGAGTATTATTAATTGGCTCGTTTTGTTTAGTTTTGCTTCTCATTATTTAACTCA
The DNA here is from genome assembly GCA_029216955.1 of Iris pallida. NCBI lineage: Eukaryota > Viridiplantae > Streptophyta > Magnoliopsida > Asparagales > Iridaceae > Iris > Iris pallida. Next base: position 22,650,773 of record JANAVB010003200.1, read on the forward strand.
GGAGTAAGTTTAGTTGGTTTTATAAACCTTGTGAAATTTTTTGCTATGAGTTTTTCATAATACAATAGATCGATAATTTTGCTAGTCTTTATCTTAAATTTGATATTTTAACTATGGATTTTAAAATGGTTTCCTATTTTAAAACGAATAAGCAGCACAGATTTTATTACCATTTATTTTTCTGCCAATATTTTAGTGCCATCGTTCCTTGTCTTATACAACTATCATGATTACATCAATTCCCTGTCTTGTATATAATTCTGTCAGCTATACCTTAAAAACTCTTGAATTTGCATATCGTTTTTATCTAAGAAATGTTGAGGAAGTGACGTAAATCATCTAATATGGAAATGACGTAATTGGTTATCATGTGATAATTTTGTAGGAATCAAAATATTGGATGTCAAAATTTTTTTTTTTGAGATAGAAATGTGGTAAAGGTTTAGAATGGAATTGAGTGATAAATGTTATCAATTTAGAAACAATTGTAGAAAGTTGGTTATGAGTAATTCATGGATGTGCTTCAAAAAATATATCAGAGGTCAACCTAGTTTTGAGAACTTAGAAAATCTTGGTTATTGATTCTTGGGAACTATTACAAGGCTATGTGAAATTTAGAGATGGAAATGAGAATTTGATTGTTTTCTATGATTATGCGAAGTTGAACCAGATATTGTAAGAGGGTGACTAGAGACAGAGAAAACAAGGATTTTAAGCTATAGGAATTATTTTAGATGATTGGAGAAATTGTAGAATTCAAAAGGAAAATAATTGAAGGTGAACGTTGAGGAAATTATGAAGGTTGATTTATAAATAAGAATAAAATTTTGTGTGACATAGTGGTATTGGAGTTTAGTAAATGCGAGACTTGACTTAAACAAGTACAAGAATTTTATAAACTGAATTTAAAGATTTCGGATCTAAATTAGGACGAGGTAAAGGAATTTGAAAATTAGATTAAATGAATAAGTGTTGACTCCTAAATAAGACGGGTATGTTTCGGGGAAAATATTTTTAGAAGGTTGAAATTTTGTCTATGGTGATCATGGTAAAAGTTTAGATGACTGAAGATTATAAATTTTCTTTGAGGGTAGACATATAACGGTTGATTTTATATTAGAATTTGTGAGAAAATATGATTAGCAAATGGTAAAGTGATAGTATTAGAGAGAGATGATTTACTGACTTCGTATGAAATTTTTTCCTGTTTTTCTCTTAAAAAAAAAAAGGTTTTAATATCATTGAACCCTAGTTTCCTCAATCACGACCAAATCGACTTCGATCACCTTTCTTATCATATTGATATCTTGGGTTGTACTTAATTGAATTAAATTTGATTACGACCTGAATCACCATCCTTATATGCTCGTTCTCAAACCTTGTTGAGCTGTCCTCCACATTGCCTAAATTTTGATTTTCCTAATTTGATCAACTTAGATCGTATCGAGAACAAATATTTTTAATATATATTGTGATTGGATTTTTCATGCAAGTGACTTTCATTCTTAACTTTGATTTTGATTTTTCTGAACCCTTTAAAGATAATTGGTAGTTACTTTTCTTTATTTTTATGACAAGTACCAGTTTTCACATAGGATGGTAAGCTGTCTTACAGTTTTGATGATTGTTATTTCTGTATCTTTTCTAAGTTTAGCACTCTAGATTGGTTGTGTGTTTTGATACCCTATGACCGATTCAGTTAGCATGACTAGTATACCTAGATGAGACTTTCACTACCACCGTATGCCATGACCCTGGACGTTGTCCTTTTTGATGGTATGTTTTATTTAAGTTCTGGAACTTTTATTGTGGGGGTTTGACCTATAGGGAGTATGTACATTTTAATTTCGAGGACGAAATTTTTATAAGGTGGGTAGGATGTGAGCACCCTGGATTTCGGGTTGAATTTTTTTCATTTTATTTTATTTTTCTGATTATTTGGTTTTTGGATAAATATTTTATTCTATTTATTTATCTGTAAGTGTACTCTTTCATGCCATTGATATTTGGAGTATCAGGGATGTTCAATTCTGGAAATCTTCTTCACGAGTTTTGGAGTGGACACGATTACCTTCATGACGGTATACAGTGTTCCATCCAAACTTGTTCTCTTGTGCTCTTTCTGCTTCGCTGAACTTCGGGTCGGTTTAGACCATTGGATTGTTATTTATTTTCCCACTCTTTTTCTTGATCATTTTCAGCGCGTTACCATGACATTTAAATTGGGAGCGCAAGACCAGTCAGTTTCTTGAAACCAACTCCTCATTGATGATCTACTCGAGACGCTCGTCACCCATGACCTTTGTGTCCCACTCAGACAAGTCAATTTGAGCTCCATTTGATTCGCACAACTTTCCCAACACGTGACCCGATTTTATTTCACGCCACGACGTCACATTCATTTTCCAACTTGATTTGTGGGTCCCCTGTCGACCAAAACCTGTCAGCCCCAACTATGGACATGGCCCACTTTGAGCCTACTATCCGTCCGCCACTTGTGTCCCATTTATTGGAATCCCCATGTGCTACTTATTCGCTCATGATCATCAACGTCTAATTTTAATTCGATTCTCGCACAATGTCCAGTTTTGATCCAATCCGGCTCCACCGAGCCCAGTCCAGCCTTGTGTTGCCCTCCATCGGGACACCCTCATTTTTTTCGTGTCCAAAATAATATTTCATACCTACTTTTCTATTTCGAATTTTGAGTGTAAATTTCCATTTATTTAAATCCATGGGAATGACCCATTTCCTACAAATTATTTCTAGCCCTCGGATTCTCCACTGAACCCAACCCCAGCTTCATTTTTACCTCTCTCATAACACCCTCATGTTTCTTGCTCAAAAATATCAAGTACTCCTTTTATCTACTTTTCTTTATTTGATAGAAATTTCCATTTATTTAATTCCTATTGAAATTTCCTATTTTTCCCTATTTTCCAATCTAGCCATTGATTCACCTAATTAAATCATCACCATCCATTTCACCCCAACCCCACTCACAGCCAATACCCATGCATTGGCCGGCCCTAAATTTTTGGTGGAGAGAATCTCTTTCTCTCTCCTCAATTATTACTCTCCTTCTCTCTCATTTGTTTCCATGCAACAAACAACTCCAACAAAATACCACAGCAGCACATCCCTTCTTCATCAAACCCGACCCCCCCTTCTTCACACAGCAGCTCCCATGGCGGACCGACCTTCGCCGTGCTCCGGCCACCTTGGCCGAGCCCGCGCCACCTTCCTCCTTCAAGCTCCTCCTCCAACAACTCATCTTCATCTTCTCCTTCGCGCAACTTCGTCGAGCCACCACCACCACTCCTGGTAGTCGACCGACCACCTCCTCCTCCTCATGGATCTTCGACGAGCCACCGTCGCGGCTCACCCCCTCGCTGCCACGTGCCGTCGCGCAACAGAGAACGCACAGCGCAGCAGCAGCGGCGGAAGGCCAGGCGCGCGCGCGCGCTGGCAGCGCTGCCTCGCCGCCGCCGGCGGCGAGGCCGCCGTGGCCGACCCTCCGTTGGCCGGGCGTACCCCCGGGGCAGGCCCCGTGGCCGTTGCTCCTCTCTCCGACGCGTATCGGAGGCGATCCGTTCGTTTGGCACGGGTTCCCGTCGTGACGAGCTCGGAAACGAAGTTGAAACGTCGCCCCGTCGCAGCAACTTCGTGCATGATTTTCGAGAAATCCGAACGTTGGATCGGCGGTTTCTTCGCTCCGTCACAATCTTGGTATATCCACCTACGCTCATGTCAATTTTCGTCCGTTAATTTTATCGTTTGATACATGAAAACCGGCCACCAAGTTGACCGTTTAAATTGTATTGAATTTGGACAGTTTCGCGGGGCCAACTTCGTCAGCTTGTATCTCCTCCACCGCAGGTCCGTTTGGCGTGCTACCAGTTCCAGTGCGAAGCTGGTATAACCCTCTTACTACCCCTCCAGTTTTGTTTCATTGTGAGCTTGTTTGATTGGTTGACTTCGACGCCAAAGTTGGTCGTCCGAATTCGTAATTTCCAACTTGTAAAATTCTATTTTTGAACACGGGACTCCAGATTTCATTTCTGACACCACCATTAGACTTTTGGCATCGTTCTGGCTTGTTTTCATATAAAATTTATTAGATTTGGAGAACGTGGGCCCGGGCACGTTTTTCGGTGCAAAGCGGGTCCCACTTTCTGGGTCAACAGGACTTTTTGACGCCGGCTCATCGGAATCCAATTCCGGATATATCGTTGAGTTCGTATCATCATTCTGGACTCGTTGACATATAATTTACTAGATTTTGGGTGGACATTGGGTCTGGCACGCATTTCGGTGCAAGTCGGATACCAATATCCGGGTCAACGGGTCATTTTGAGATCGGCTCATCGGAATCCAAATTCGGAGATACCGTTGAGTTTGTATCATCATTCTGGACTCGTTGACAGGTAGTTTGCTGAGTTTTGAGAAATTAGGCTCCGGCACGCATTTCCGTGCAAACCGAAATTCTAAGTTCTGGTCAACGGGCCAAAATGAGATCGGGTCAACGGAATCCAATTCTGGAGATACCGTTGGGTTCGTATCGACATTCTGGTTGCGTGGACATATAATTTGTTATATTTTATAGACTTATTTTCTTGCACATTTTTCGGTGCAAAATGGCTCCGACACGGACACCGTTTTGACCCGAAATTACTTTTTTGCCCTTGTGTCCAAATTGGACCGTTGGGTAGGCTATCCTAGCTAATTTGAGCATTCTGGACATGTTGGCGATGTTTATTTCATCGTCCGACAATGTTTGTTGATAATTTCTCTGAGTTTAACCTTTTTATAATTAATTAATAATTAATTCATATAATGTTCGTATTTCGGGATTAGTACAACGAAACTGAGATCAGCCAATTCCAGTGATCTCACGTCGCTGAAATTGACAAATTGGGCACGTGGATCACTATAATAAGATTATCAACTTTACCGATAATTTTCTTATCTCGATTTGCGTGACGTAAGTTTCGACGTACAAATAACGAAGTACACTTTAATGATTAGATTAGATTTACCCTGTTGACCAGAGTTGACCAGTTGACCCAAAGTCAACTGTAAGTCAACGCTTGACCTAGTTTGACTAGATTATTGACCGGAGTTGACCTAGAGTTAATTTGACTTAGAAGAACCTAGAATAATATAGATTGCCTGTAGGGATTCATTTATTTCAACTTAAACACCTTGTAACCTGTGTTGCTTTAAATAGGACTCTGTGGCTTCAGTGGGACCCTCCTATGCTTATCAGCTGTTCAGGTTATCGAGGCGAGTACATTCTCTGATCATTTCATATCCTGCTTAGAATTATTTCCTGCAGTAGATTACTTTACTTGTACCGTCACGTTGGTCACACGGATTGGTACTATATGGATCCTTTCTTGAGATATTATCCTTAGGGAGCATCGAGTACTCTATGTTCTGTGCGTTTCACTTTCATAGCGTATCATATGCTTCTTGGTTCTTTGATCACTTACGACATGTACCCTCATGATCGTAGAGTCTTCCTGGAAACTTACACTGTTGGGTTACCCCCAGAATCCCCATTTTTATGGGACTTACACTGTTGGGTTACCCCCAGAATCCCTATTTTTATGGGACTACTATGTATCACCTTCGGGGTCTACCACCCTTCGGGGGCTTACCACCTTCGGGGTCTATCACCTTCGGGGTCTGCTACATAGCATCATATAACATAACCTGGCTGGATCCTTGTGTATTGATCGGAGGTACGGGGGAGTATTACATGTTCATATTGTACTCTGACTCACTAGTCACTGCTAGTTCCCTATGTATAGTAGATATTTCTATTACAGTTCTCTCTCTGTTTTATACTGCACTTCTTTCAGTACTTGTATCTTACTTTACTGCATGTTCATATTTTCTAACCTGCTATGAATTGTTGAGATGTACTGTGCTCGCTCCAGTCCTGACTGGACCTGTTGATAAATTTTACAGATAGCCTGGAGGTGCCTGCTAGCCTAGAGGAGACACATTAGGGTTTATTTAGGTAGTTATTTCATTTTGTCTGGAGTTGTATTTACTTTGGGGATTACTGTATCTTTATTTGAGTTTTGAGATGTACTTCTTGGTTCATGTATCTTAGACACTTAGACTTCTATCTCCTGTATTTAGTTTGGATTTCATGTTTTATCTATCCTTATCATGCTCTACCTTAGATGTGATTGAATTTGTATCTGCTATGTCACCCCCATTCGGGTAGTATAAACTGCTTAGCTTTATATTGTTAGATGTTGTGACCTAGGACAGCGTTCTACCGCCGACACTGTGGCGTAGGCTGGGCGTCGTTACGTTCTCGTGCCCTAACTCTAGGGTGCGGGTCGTGACACGTTTTTAGTGACGGCCCATGCAGGTCGAGACTAAAGTGTAGTGGTATTCGAACTAGAGTACCACTACAGCCTGCACTAGGAATAGGATATATTTTGAAGGTACTCAATCACAGTTAGGAACCCTTGAGAGATTCCCGGGACGACCCTGGAGAATCTTATTTAACTTCGATTTGAAAACTCTTTTCCTTGATTTGATTATCTTTACTTTCTGTTATTGAATTTGATTTTGAGGGATTATTATTGAAATTGAGTTAGTATTTATTGATTTTGATGAAGATTGTTGAATTTGGAATCTTGATGTTAGCTATAGCATCCGAGTTTGTAGTTATGTGATTTGAAGGATTTTTGTTCATTTTTGAATCTTGATGATTCGTTGATAAATTTGATTTTTTTTTTTTTAGTATTCGTTGTTGATTTAAATTAAATTTTTGTCAAGATGAAATTATTTGGGCTAGGTCATCTAAGTTTTGGAAATCTAATCTTCTACAGTCATATTAGCCAGCATGGTGAGGACATATAGTTGACTTGGATATATTTTTCGGGTGTGGAAATTTAAGGTTTTCGCAGCCAAGCTAGCGGCACCGCAAAAATGTTAAATATCATGATTCTAGAGGTATGTGCCCAAGTCGAGGACTCTGTGATTATCGTAGCCTTGCTTACTGGTATGACGAGGATTTAGAGTACCATAATTTTGGACAGACGCATATGATTATCAGATTGTACTTTAAAAAGTTTTCGAACATATTTTTTCTACTTTTGTTGCAGTCCTTCAAAAAAAAAGAGAATTATTAATTGGCTCGTTTTGTTTAGTTTTGCTTCTCATTATTTAACTCAGGAGTAAGTTTAGTTGGTTTTATAAACCTTGTGAAATTTTTTGCTATGAGTTTTTCATAATACAATAGATCGATAATTTTGCTAGTCTTTATCTTAAATTTGATATTTTAACTATGGATTTTAAAATGGTTTCCTATTTTAAAACGAATAAGCAGCACAGATTTTATTACCATTTATTTTCCTGCCAATATTTTAGTGCCATCGTTCCTTGTCTTATACAACTATCATGATTACATCAATTCCCTGTCTTGTATATAATTCTGTCAGCTATACCTTAAAAACTCTTGAATTTGTATATCGTTTTTATCTAAGAAATGTTGAGGAAGTGACGTAAATCATCTAATATGGAAATGACGTAATTGGTTATCATGTGATAATTTTGTAGGAATCAAAATATTGGATGTCAAAATTTTTTTTTTTGAGATAGAAATGTGGTAAAGGTTTAGAATGGAATTGAGTGATAAATGTTATCAATTTAGAAACAATTGTAGAAAGTTGGTTATGAGTAATTCATGGATGTGCTTCAAAAAATATATCAGAGGTCAACCTAGTTTTGAGAACTTAGAAAATCTTGGTTATTGATTCTTGGGAACTATTACAAGGCTATGTGAAATTTAGAGATGGAAATGAGAATTTGATTGTTTTCTATGATTATGCGAAGTTGAACCAGATATTGTAAGAGGGTGACTAGAGACAGAGAAAACAAGGATTTTAAGCTATAGGAATTATTTTAGATGATTGGAGAAATTGTAGAATTCAAAAGAAAAATAATTGAAGGTGAACGTTGAGGAAATTATGAAGGTTGATTTATAAATAAGAATAAAATTTTGTGTGACATAGTGGTATTGGAGTTTAGTAAATGCGAGACTTGACTTAAACAAGTACAAGAATTTTATAAACTGAATTTAAAGATTTCGGATCTAAATTAGGACGAGGTAAAGGAATTTGAAAATTAGATTAAATGAATAAGTGCTGACTCCTAAATAAGACGGGTATGTTTCGGGGAAAATATTTTTAGAAGGTTGAAATTTTGTCTATGGTGATCATGGTAAAAGTTTAGATGACTGAAGATTATAAATTTTCTTTGAGGGTAGACATATAACGGTTGATTTTATATTAGAATTTGTGAGAAAATATGATTAGCAAATGGTAAAGTGATAGTATTAGAGAGAGATGATTTACTGACTTCGTATGAAATTTTTTCCTGTTTTTCTCTTAAAAAAAAAAAGGTTTTAATATCATTGAACCCTAGTTTCCTCAATCACGACCAAATCGACTTCGATCACCTTTCTTATCATATTGATATCTTGGGTTGTACTTAATTGAATTAAATTTGATTACGACCTGAATCACCATCCTTATATGCTCGTTCTCAAACCTTGTTGAGCTGTCCTCCACATTGCCTAAATTTTGATTTTCCTAATTTGATCAACTTAGATCGTATCGAGAATAAATATTTTTAATATATATTGTGATTGGATTTTTCATGCAAGTGACTTTCATTCTTAACTTTGATTTTGATTTTTCTGAACCCTTTAAAGATAATTGGTAGTTACTTTTCTTTATTTTTATGACAAGTACCAGTTTTCACATAGGATGGTAAGCTATCTTACAGTTTTGATGATTGTTATTTCTGTATCTTTTCTAAGTTTAGCACTCTAGATTGCTTGTGTGTTTTGATACCCTATGACCGATTCAGTTAGCATGACTAGTATACCTAGATGAGACTTTCACTACCACCGTATGCCATGACCCTGGACGTTGTCCTTTTTGATGGTATGTTTTATTTAAGTTCTGGAACTTTTATTGTGGGGGTTTGACCTATAGGGAGTATGTACATTTTAATTTCGAGGACGAAATTTTTATAAGGTGGGTAGGATGTGAGCACCCTGGATTTCGGGTTGAATTTTTTTCATTTTATTTTATTTTTCTGATTATTTGGTTTTTGGATAAATATTTTATTCTATTTATTTATCTGTAAGTGTACTCTTTCATGCCATTGATATTTGGAGTATCAGGGATGTTCAATTCTGGAAATCTTCTTCACGAGTTTTGGAGTGGACACGATTACCTTCATGACGGTATACAGTGTTCCATCCAAACTTGTTCTCTTGTGCTCTTTCTGCTACGCTGAACTTCGGGTCGGTTTAGACCATTGGATTGTTATTTATTTTCCCACTCTTTTTCTTGATCATTTTTAGCGCGTTACCATGACATTTAAATTGGGAGCGCAAGACCAGTCAGTTTCTTGAAACCAACTCCTCATTGATGATCTACTCGAGACGCTCGTCACCCATGACCTTTGTGTCCCACTCAGACAAGTCAATTTGAGCTCCATTTGATTCGCACAACTTTCCCAACACGTGACCCGATTTTATTTCACGCCACGACGTCACATTCATTTTCCAACTTGATTTGTGGGTCCCCTGTCGACCAAAACCTGTCAGCCCCAACTATGGACATGGCCCACTTTGAGCCTACTATCCGTCCGCCACTTGTGTCCCATTTATTGGAATCCCCATGTGCTACTTATTCGCTCATGATCATCAACGTCTAATTTTAATTCGATTCTTGCACAATGTCCAGTTTTGATCCAATCCGGCTCCACCGAGCCCAGTCCAGCCTTGTGTTGCCCTCCATCGGGACACCCTCATTTTTTCGTGTCCAAAATAATATTTCATACCTACTTTTCTATTTCGAATTTTGAGTGTAAATTTCCATTTATTTAAATCCATGGGAATGACCCATTTCCTACAAATTATTTCTAGCCCTCGGATTCTCCACTGAACCCAACCCCAGCTTCATTTTTACCTCTCTCATAACACCCTCATGTTTCTTGCTCAAAAATATCAAGTACTCCTTTTATCTACTTTTCTTTATTTGATAGAAATTTCCATTTATTTAATTCCTATTGAAATTTCCTATTTTTCCCTATTTTCCAATCTAGCCATTGATTCACCTAATTAAATCATCACCATCCATTTCACCCCAACCCCACTCACAGCCAATACCCATGCATTGGCCGGCCCTAAATTTTTGGTGGAGAGAATCTATTTCTCTCTCCTCAATTATTACTCTCCTTCTCTCTCATTTGTTTCCATGCAACAAACAACTCCAACAAAATACCACAGCAGCACATCCCTTCTTCATCAAACCCGACCCCCCCCTTCTTCACACAGCAGCTCCCATGGCGGACCGACCTTCGCCGTGCTCCGGCCACCTTGGCCGAGCCCGCGCCACCTTCCTCCTTCAAGCTCCTCCTCCAACAACTCATCTTCATCTTCTCCTTCGCGCAACTTCGTCGAGCCACCACCACCACTCCTGGTAGTCGACCGACCACCTCCTCCTCCTCATGGATCTCCGGCGAGCCACCGTCGCGGCTCACCCCCTCGCTGCCGCGCGCCGTCGCGCAACAGAGAACGTACAGCGCAGCAGCAGCGGCGGAAGGCCAGGCGCGCGCGCGCGCTGGCAGCGCTGCCGCGCCGCCGCCGGCGGCGAGGCTGCCGTGGCCGACCCCCCGTTGGCCGGGCGTACCCCCGGGGCAGGCCCCGTGGCCGTTGCTCCTCTCTCCGACGCGTATCGGAGGCGATCCGTGCGTTTGGCACGGGTTCCCGTCGTGACGAGCTCGGAAACGAAGTTGAAATGTCGCCCCATCGCAGCAACTTCGTGCATGATTTTCGAGAAATCCGACCGTTGGATTGGCGGTTTCTTCGCTCCGTCGCAATCTCGGTATATCCACATTCGCTCATGTCAATTTTCGTCCGTTAATTTTATCGTTTGATACATGAAAACCGGCCACCAAGTTGACCGTTTAAATTGTATTGAATTTGGACAGTTTCACGGGGCCAACTTCGTCAGCTTGTATCTCCTCCACCGCAGCTCCGTTTGGCGTGCTACCAGTTCCGGTGCGAAGCGGGTATAACCCTCTTGCTACCCCTCCAGTTTCGTTTCATTGTGAGCTTGTTTGATTGGTTGAATTCGACGCCAAAGTTGGTCGTCCGAATTCGTAATTTCCAACTTGTAAAATTCTATTTTTGAACACGGGACTCCAGATTTCATTTCTGACACCACCATTAGACTTGTGGCGTCGTTCTGGCATGTTTTCATATAAAATTTATTAGATTTGGAGAACGTGGGCCCGGGCACATTTTTCGGTGCAAAGCGGGTCCCACTTTCTGGGTCAACGGGACTTTTTGACGCCGGCTCATCGGAATCCAATTCCGGATATACCGTTGAGTTCGTATCATCATTCTGGACACGTTGACATATAATTTGCAAGATTTTGGGTGGACATTGGGTCTGGCACGCATTTCGGTGCAAGTCGGATACCAATATCCGGGTCAACGGGTCATTTTGAGATCGGCTCATCGGAATCCAAATCCGGAGATACCGTTGAGTTCGTATCATCATTCTGGACTCGTTGACAGGTAGTTTGCTAAGTTTTGAGAACTTAGGCTCCGGCACGCATTTCCGTGCAAATCGGAATTCCAAGTTCTGGTCAACGGGCCAAAATGAGATCGGGTCAACGGAATCCAATTCTGGAGATACCGTTGGGTTCGTATCGACATTTTGGTTGCATGGACATATAATTTGTTATATTTTATAGACTTGTTTTCTTGCACGTTTTTCGGTGCAAAACGGCTCCGACACGGACACCGTTTTGACCCAAAATTTTCTTTTTGCCCTTGTGTCCAAATTGGACCGTTGGGTAGGCTATCCTAGCTAATTTGAGCATTCTGGACACGTTGGCGATGTTCATTTCATCGTCCGACAATGTTTGTTGATAATTTCTTTGAGTTTAACCTTTTTATAATTAATTAATAATTAATTCATATAATGTTCGTATTTCGGGATTAGTACAACGAAACTGAGATCAGCCAATTCCAGTGATCTCACATCGCTGAAATTGACAAGTTGGGCACGTGGATCACTATAATAAGATTATCAACCTTACCGATAATCTTCTTATCTCGATTTGCGTGACGTAAGTTTCGACGTACAAATAACGAAGTACACTTTAATGATTAGATTAGATTTACCCTGTTGACCAGAGTTGACCAGTTGACCCAAAGTCAACTGTAAGTCAACGCTTGACCTAGTTTGACTAGATTATTGACCGGAGTTGACCTAGAGTTAATTTGACTTAGAAGAACCTAGAATAATATAGATTGCCTGTAGGGATTCATTTATTTCAACTTAAACACCTTGTAACCTGTGTTGTTTTAAATAGGACTCTGTGGCTTCAGTGGGACCCTCCTATGCTTATCAGCTGTTCAGGTTATCGAGGCGAGTACATTCTCTGATCATTTCATATCCTGCTTAGAATTATTTCCTGCAGTAGATTACTTTACTTGTACTGTCACGTTGGTCACACGGATTGGTACTATATGGATCCTTTCTTGAGATGTTATCCTTAGGAAGCACCGGGTACTCTATGTTCTGTGCGTTTCACTTTCATAGCGTATCATATGCTTCTTGGTTCTTTGATCACTTACGACATGTACCCTCATGATCGTAGAGTCTTCCTGGAAACTTACACTGTTGGGTTACCCCCAGAATCCCCATTTTTATGGGACTTACACTGTTGGGTTAGCCCCAGAATCCCCATTTTTATGGGACTACTATGTATCACCTTCGGGGTCTACCACCCTTCGGGGGCTTACCACCTTCGGGGTCTATCACCTTCGGGTTCTGCTACATAGCATCATATAACATAACCTAGCTGGATCCTTGTGTATTGATCGGGGGTACGGGGGAGTATTACATGTTCATATTGTACTCTGACTCACTAGTCACTGCTAGTTCCCTATGTATAGTAGATATTTCTATTACAGTTCTCTCTCTATTTTATACTGCACTTCTTTCAGTACTTGTATCTTACTTTACTGCATGTTCATATTTTCTAACCTGCTATGAATTGTTGAGATGTACTGTGCTCGCTCCAGTCCTGACTGGACCTGTTGATAAATTTTACAGATAGCCTGGAGGTGCCTGCTAGCCTAGAGGAGACACAGTAGGGTTTGTTTAGGTAGTTATTTCATTTTGTCTGGAGTTGTATTTACTTTGGGGATTACTGTATCTTTATTTGAGTTTTGAGATGTACTTCTGGGTTCATGTATCTTAGACACTTAGACTTCTATCTCCTGTATTTAGTTTGGATTTCATGTTTTATCTATCCTTATCATGCTCTACCTTAGATGTGATTGAATTTGTATCTGCTATGTCACCCCCATTCGGGTAGTATAAACTGCTTAGCTTTATATTGTTAGATGTTGTGACCTAGGACAGCGTTCTACCGCCGACACTGCGGCGTAGGCTGGGCGTCGTTACGTTCTCGTGCCCTAACTCTAGGGTGCGGGTCGTGACAAGAAGAATAGAGGAATGAGTATGTGTGAAACTCACCTATCTGTTTAAATAGGGTCAAAGTACAAGCCTATTTTTGGAAAGATCCGAGTAAAAAAGCGCTCATAACTACGGAATGAGTGTCACGTGTACTTTGGAAAATAGCACAATATTTGAAACATTCAAAGAGTGCCGCTGCTCTTCATTAGTGCACGCTGTTCGGAGTAAAACTAGTTCTCAGCATGAAGTTGTACCACATTTTTCAAAGCAAAAGATAAAGAGGTACTGATGACCTTACATAGGAAAAAAAGTGCAACATTTTTTTATAGAAAACAGAAGCATGAAAAGACACGCTCTATTTTTCGAAGCGACTGAGCTTGACACCCAATTCCTCTACACTAGTGACTCCCATACGATGTAACAGAACATTGAGCGTTTCACGCTGCTCTGCGAGGCTGCGCCCATTGGAAGAAGACGAGCCGTCCAGACCAAAGTGGCTCAGGAAGTTCTTGGCTAGTTGTGTAGGGTCATCTTTGAACTCGAAAACTAAAGGCTCCGGTTCTTTACCCCCGAGAGTAGGGTCGCCATGTGCACAGAAACCCAACTTTCTTGCTTCTTCTTCAGCTTCTTCCTTCGGAGTCATGTTGACGTAAGATGAATATCAAAGCTGAATTTTCTCTCCGTTTATATAAAAGAGCTCACCGGCGGTTCATATTCCACCATAAATTAGATTCAATCAGTCTCGGAAAATGAAGAGTCATCATGACATTTAATAAAATCATTTGGATATTTTCAAAGTATTTCGAAATTTTGAAGTCTTTTCAACTTTCGAAAACTTTGAAGGGGGTTTTGTAGGCCTTAAAAATCAAAGTCACGCTGAGTTGATCAGGACAATATTTAAAAAAATCACGCTGGGAGACAGCTCATCATTTTGTCAGAGTGTCATTATGACTGACAGCACGACAGTCGAAGAATGTCTTCTCGTATGCCACGTATGCACGGAACTCGAGAGATCACAGCCGACTATTGCGTGACTTTTGAAATCTTCTTCAGCAAGACGCAGCCTTCACCAAGTTGGCATACCAAAAGAGCTTCTTGTCATTTAATGCGACTGACAAAAGCAATCATTGTCAGAGATTTTGTGTCAGTCGAGGCACGTCGAATCAACAGCTGGCAGTCCTGCCTCAATCTTGCGTATATTTTGAGCCTTCTGGCTCAAGTCTGCGTGTATTTTGAACTTATATGTTCCTTCCTCAAGTCTGCGTATATTTTGAGCTCTCTGTCTCATGTTTGCGTAGATTCTGAAGTTTCATGCCTCACGTCTGTGTGGATTTTGAAGCTTTCTGCCCCAAGTCTGCATGGATTTTGAAGCTTTTTGCCCCAAGTCTGCGTGGATTCTGAAGTTTCTTGTCCCAAGTTTGCATGGATTTTGAAGCTTTCTGACCCAAATCTGCGTGGATTTCGTCTTCAACAAGTCTGCGTGGATTTCATCAAATTGGAGTACGTGGCAGCCATGCCACTGATCTCTCGTCCGCGTGTCCTGTAACTTGCACACGACTCATGCATGATTGCCATGTGTCCAACAGTTACAGGCCACGTCCAGTAACTGCTCACAACCTTGCGTATGTTAGATCCTGCGTGATTTTCAACTAGGCACAGGTTGTGAAGACAGTTATCCTTTCAGTTATTTTTGACTCTATAAATAGAGTTCTTTTTCTCATTCATTGTACAGACACATAGTTATCTAACTTACTGTCAAAATTTTGAGAGTTTTTCTTCTTCGCATAGTCCAAGGGATAAAGCGATCGTCTTCTAGATCGGATTCCTACAGTTGTAATTTTCTCAGAAACACAATAAATAAAGTGAATTTATTTATGGAAAACACTTCTGAGTGAAAACATATTTAAGACTTTTATGGTCTGTAAATATTTCCACTCTCTCTCCATAAAGGTAGTGCTTCCATAGCTTCAATACAAATATCACCGCTGCAAACTCCAAATCATATGTGGGATAGTTCTTCTCATGAGTTCGTAATTGTCTAGATGCGTAAGCAATTACTTTCCCATGTTATTGAAGAACAAAGTCCAATCCCTTACCGGAAGCATCACTATAAATTGAGAAACCGCCGGTACCTGAGGATAGCGCAAGTATCGGCGCCGTTGTAAGCCTCTTCTTCAGTTCCTCAAATGCTGACTGACAGGCTTCCGACCAAACAAATTCTTCATTCTTACTGGTGAGCTTCGTCATCGGCTCAGCAATCCTGGAGAAATCCTTCACAAACTTCCGGTAGTAGCCAGCTAAATCCAAGAAACTTCTGATTTCTGTAACTGAACTTGGTGCAGTCCACTTCTCAATAGCAGCTATCTTCATTGGATCCACCGAAATTCCTTCTCCTGTGACAACATGGTCAAGAAAATCTACTTTGTCTAAGAAGAATTCGCATTTAGATAGCTTACCATAGAGCTTCTCCTTCCTTAAAGTTTCCAGAACTTTTCTCAGGTGCTCTTCATGCTCTTCTTCAGTCTTCGAGTAGATCAGAATGTCGTCGATGAAGACAACAACAAACTGATCCAAATATTCATGGAAGACCTTGTTCATAAGGTTCATGAATACTGTAGGAGCATTCGTCAGTCCAAACGACATGACCAAAAATTTATACTGACCATATTTGGTGTTGAACGTCGTCTTTGGAATATTCTCCTTCCTGACCTTGATTTGATGGTAGCCAGACCTGAGATCTATCTTCGAAAATACCTTAGCTCCACTCAGTTGATCAAACAGGTCGTCGATCCGGGGCAGAGGGTACTTGTTCTTGATGGTGATGTTGTTCAGCGCCCGGTAATCAATGCACATCTGCACGGTTCCATCCTTCTTGGGCACGAACAAAACTGGTGCTCCCCAGGGTGAAGCTCCGTCTCTGATAAATCCTTGTGCCTTTAATTCGTCAATCTGGTCCTTCATTTCCTTTGCCTCCTTAGGATTGACTCTGTAGCATTCCCGAAAAATAGGGAAAGAGTCGGGTACTAGGTCGATGGAGAATTCCACACCTCGATCTGGCGGCAATCCTGGAAGACTATCTGGAAAGACGTCCATGAATTTCGCTATGATAGGGTGAGGAGGCCCGGGTTCTTCGGTGATAGAGGAGTAGGTAACACTCTTCATGTCTTCCGGAGCTCGAGAGATTTCAAACTCTGGTTCTCCTGGTGGGCTGAAGATTATACATCCTCTGTGACAATCTATCAGCGCATGCTGCTCACTTAACCAGTCCATCCCTAGGACTATATCATAGCTGGACAAGGGCATTACAAGTAAGGGTGTTAAGAATTGGTGCCCTGAGATAGTTATGGGATAGTTACAAGTCGCGTGATGGGTATGGGTCCACCACCGGTCATAACTCTACTAATCATCTTGCTAAGTCCCGTATCTAGGTGGTGTGCAGAAATAAACTTTGATGATATGAAGCTGTGTGATGCACCCGAATCAAATAATGCTAGAGCAGGATGGGAAAACACATAAATGGAACCTGTAATGACATCAGCGATGGGTTCCTGCTCTGGTTCCTGCTCATCTGCTGCTAGGGCAAAAGCTCACCCGGTCTTCTGCTGGTGTTGTCCGAACCGTTGTTGCTGGGTGGGTAGGGGAGCTCTTTGCTGAGTTGCTCCGGTCCGGTTGGATATCGTAGGGCAGTCTTTCACTTGGTGGGTGGCAGACCCACAGACTAGACAGTGTCCTAGCCTCTTCCTGCAGATGATCGCCTGATGTCCTGGCCTCTTGCAGAAATCGCAGACAGGGATCTGTTTTTGAGGCGCTCTTTCATTGGTCCTTGCCTGATGGTGCTGATGCTGATGGTGCGAAGGCCTGTTGTTGTTGTTGGACCTCTTCTGGTTACCCTGGAAGTTGCTAGTTCCAGGATACTCCCTTTTTGAACGTGAAGGTTGGCTCTTCTCCACGTCCTGAGCTCGTATCAGAATTTTCTCGTATGTCTTGGCGCCACCTGCGATCACAGGGGTACGGATTTCTTCCCTTAGTCCATACCTGAATCTTTCAGCACGATCCTTGGGGTCAACAACCAAGTTCTGGGCAAAGCGGCTAAGTCGGCCGAACTCTGCCGCATACTCTCCAACCGTCATGTTCCCTTGCTTCAGGTCCTGGAACTGTCTTTCCATCTCCCGCATCTCTGATGTTGGAAAGAACTTCCTGCGGAACAGCCTCTTGAAGGTATCCCAGTCAAGTTGCTTGTCCTAGAGTCGGGATTCATTCCGGTACCAGATGCTTGCCACATCTTGCAGCTGGAGTCCTACTGCTTAGGTCTTGAGGTCCTCTGGGAGTCGAGCGATACTTAAGAGACGCTCCATGCTGTCTAGCCATTCGTCGGCGTAGATGATTCCTTCGGTTCCTTTGAAAGGTCGAGGGCCTTGCTTCTTGAAACTCTCTATATCTCCGACCTTCATGTAATAATACGCCTCTAATCAAAAGAATGGCCTTAATGATATATAACTTAACTCCTGAATTATGTTTACCTTGGCAGGTCGTGGCTCCAATGAAGTGGTTCCTCCTCTCTCGAGGGCAGTCATAGCCACGTTGTGGGCATTCTCCATGCCTTCTCTCATAATCGTGGTCTGCTCACGATGGGCTTCAGCTTGGTCTGTGGTCTGTTCACGATGAGCTTCTGCTTGGGCTCTCTGGGCTTCGAGCACTCCTCGTAGCATGCCCACTAGATCGGTGGGATCCACGGGCACTGGTGGGGCAGCTGGTGCAGGTACTACCGCAGGGGACTGCGGCTCAGTCCGGGGGAGTGCAGGTTTCGTCGCTTGCGCTGTAGTAGCGTAAACGGGACGGGGTGCTGGTGCAGCATGGGGACGGTCAGTCAGCTGCAAGGGAGGTGGGTCCCGGCGTGCTTGAGGAGGTGGGGTGTGATTGGTAGATGACACCTCATCTTCAGCAGGGCCGGAACGGGTAGTCTTCCCTTTGGCCATACTCTGGAAGGTTTAGGGTACAAACATAAGCAAGGTATCCTACCAGTCTATAATCAAACAAAAATATTTATATATATATAAGTCGGACCTATTATGTGACAAATCAATGTTCTAGTGTTCTAATTGTTTCTAGGTATGTTTTCCTAAGTTGTTATTTCATGACCTGCATGGGCCACCACTAAAAACATGTCACGACCCGATCCCAAATAATTGGGTCGAACCGGATCATGCCCAGCCTGCACCGTTGTGAGACGACGGCAGTAAGCTGTTCCATTAGCAGGTATTCACAATAACATCTATACATTTGTCACAACTGAATATACGAGTATTTTAAAAAAAACTTTATTCAACATTTGAATAAATACAACTGGAAAGTAAAAGAACTGAAATGAATGCTGATTTCAAATTAACAAAATTTCAAAACAACAAAACTGGAAACTGAAAAATATCTAGCTAAGCGTTCGGTTCGTCGGCCTCAGGTCCTGCGTCCTCCAAGGGGGACTCTGGTAACACCACAGGGTACAGAACCGGGTCATAATAGCTATTGTACAATAGCTCAGCATCCTCAAAATCACCTAAAAATGTTGTCTCCAGTCAGGAGGGAGCAAAGTACAATTATGAAAATTAAACAATTCAACTAATAGTTAGAAATTTGCAATATTAAAAAGTTTTGAAATAATATTTTCCAACAATTCTACACGATAGAAAACAATGTGATTTGAGTAGATAATGACTATGACCGGCTTGGATTGTACAATTGTATCCTAGCGATACGATATGGCTTATTCCCGTGTGTAAGAGGGGTAAGCTAATACAATCATTATACTATTTGGAGTATTGGTCATAGACACTACACTACTCCTCCAATATCCCGCAATCAATCAATATCAATCAATCCTCTAGGAGAGAGTTCCGTGTAACAATGTGGTTTAAGCATGCAGATAACAATTACTAATTAAATTGCTCAACAAACACAACCGTACTTGCCTTTGTTTATGACTGGATCGGTAAAGTCGGTTCCGAGTAGGATGTCAGGTTCGTCTCCGAGATCCTACAGTTGAGAACCTTGACTTAGAACCATTGTGAAACCAAGCTAGGTGTGCTAGTTGCAATTTTTAGTAGCAGGTCCTAGTCAAGTTTTAAGTTTGTTTATTTAATCTACTGCTAACGGTTTACGACGCGTACTACATTGGTTCTCATTTAGTTGGATAGCCAGTTTCTGGTTTACTTGGAAAAATTGTCGTTACCGGTTAATTCGCAAAACTTTGTATTTTTAATATTATACGTATAAAACTACATTTTCTTTCAATGATAAAACGTGGGTTTTGTTAACTATCAATATTTTATTCAAGTTATTTTATCGTAAAAAATCCTTATTAATTTATACAAAATATTTATTAGCCATTTTGTCACGAAGCGCCTAATTACGAAAACGATAAAACCATCCAGAAAATAAAGAAAAAATTCTAATCTACACAATACAAGTCCACAGCGAAATAAAGTAGAAAACTGGGCTTATGCCCATACATTTATTTACATAAATGAATTTTAGGAATAATAATAAAACTTGGGTGAATCCTGAACGCCGGAAAGCGGTCTATTCAGCAGGCCGAAGCCCTGCACCAAAAATACTAACAGCAGTACCCATTCTAATAAAATAATATATCATTAAATTATAGTTTAAAATGCGTCTCAGACTTGGTCTTATAAAATCATGTTGCTGGCTAACGCCTCAACGTACAGGGATACCCTGTAGCGTTTACGTTTCGCCGAGGTTCATCCAACCGGTACGGTCGTCGCCTGACCGGGGATACGAAACAGCAAGAACGAGAAAACCGACAAAATCAGTTTTGGAAATACTTTTACGAAACCGAGTTTGAAAGTAGTTTCACGTTATTTGAAATCGTTTTTAAAATACAAATACTTTGGAAAAGAGTTTCTGAAGTCAGACAGCACCTCCTCTGTAACTGGGAACCCAGCCACAAAGGCGATACTAACCCTGCATAAGAAAAAGTCCCAAATCAGGGAATACCAAACCACAGAATAGACCGTCCCAAAATCCACAGAATATATCCATCCAGCCTAAATAACCAAAACCAATCCATGTCAACACCATTCACTCACTATAACCGATTTATAGGTAAATACCAAAGCACAAAACCGAACTAACCGGGACGTACGCATTCCGCATAACGGTCCGAACTAACGTTATTGAATAACCGCAGCAACGTAACCGTTGCGCGTATCCCCAAAGCAACGTATCTAATGTCCGACCCCCGGAACGGGGTCGGGACCGCGTCATCATAGACGTACTATGGAAAGGGACAAGAAGGGCAAAGTTATACCTCACGTGCTCGGCTAGAGCTCTCAGATGATAATAATAGAAAGAAAGAAACCACGGGCAGCACACGGGAGCGCGGGAACGCACTGGACAGCCGATCGGTACGGTCTCAGCGCCAGCAGAACAGCGGAACAGCGCTGGGATCGAAGCACGCCTACGAGAACAGAGGGCGCCACATAAACAGCGAAAAGCGGGCATAGGGGCCAGAATGGCGGGGTTGCGCCGACGGGACAACAGCGCGGAGGGCATGCTGGGAGCTGGCCAGCAGGGATGCTCGGCCGAGGACGGTCGTCGGACTCGGGGCAGAGCCAGCAGGGGAGGGCGGATCGGCCGAGGGTGGCCGAGAGGACTCGCGAAGGGGCGCTCGGCCTAGGGTTCTGGCCGAGAGGGAGGCCGCGGCGGGCGCTGGAGGCGGGCCGAGAGGGGGCGCGCGGTGAAACGGCGCCGGAGTTGGGCGGAGCCGCGGGCGGCG
The DNA here is from genome assembly GCA_029216955.1 of Iris pallida. Classification (NCBI taxonomy): domain Eukaryota; kingdom Viridiplantae; phylum Streptophyta; class Magnoliopsida; order Asparagales; family Iridaceae; genus Iris; species Iris pallida. The sequence goes on from JANAVB010003200.1 coordinate 22,672,106, forward strand.
CTCGGGGAGATCGGGGCCGACGGACACGCTGTGGGCGCGGGTCCGGCAGAGGTAGGCCGGGGTGCTCGGGGAGAAATGGAGGGTTCTGGAGTTTGGGAGTCTTTTGTGAAGGAGAATGGTGAGTTAGGGAGTGGAGGAGTTGAGGGAATTTAAAGAAGGGGTGTGGGAGGCAGGATAGGAAAGGTGTGGAAGAGAGTGGATTATGGAGAGGGAAAGAAGGGGAGTGCTGCTGAGAAGAAGGGGAGACCCATTCGTGGGTGCTCCAAGGACCGGGTTAGGGAGGGATAGTACGGGTCGGGTAGGTTAGGATTTGTTTTACTTTCTTTTTATTTATTTCTACATAAGAATATAAATACATAGTTATATATAAATAAATACCAATTTGAAAATTTTAAGGTTAATAAGTGGGTTCGGGTCTGGGGTCGGGCTGACGACAAAAATCCCAGTTATAATTATTTTGAAAAATAGTTCCATCCAACCATGATAATAATAATAATACAAATAAAAATCACTTAACAATAACAATTAAACTAACCCAGGAAGCGAGTTTCACATCACAAGCCATTTGTCACGGAAAATCTGAATTTCCGTGACAATTTTTATACTTGTCACAAACCATTTGTCACGAAAATCTGAACTTTTGCATCATTCCTTTTCACCATTCCACCTCCTTTTTTTTAAGGAAGAATGCGGAACGGAAGTGTACTTTTTATTGTTTTGTTTTCATAATAATTACTAAGTAATAATATTTATTAATATCTAATTAGTGATATCCTACAACTTAATAGTTATTTTTTTTAATAATACTAAGTACTGAATAACACTAATCTTTATAATAGATAGTATTAACTAATTTAAGTTGCTACTAATCAATATAAAATAATAAACAAATATAATTGAGATTTGTAATTAAAAAATTTAATTAATGTTAAGTAATATATTATTACTAATTGATAAATAAGATATTTAATTTACGTCAAGTAACTTTTATTTTATTTTATTTTCACATCACAAAGATCGTGGTTCGATTCTGAGACCGTCTACCACCCAGTCGTCCTTCAGCCTTATGCCTCTCCTTAAATAACTTATAAATTATAACCCTAGCAAATATTAGTCCATTAAGATAAATAAGTATTAAAAAGTACAAAAAAGGCTGAATTATTAAAAATTTATAATAACTATTAAAATTATATAAGAATATTAGTTTGTTAGCATTAACTATTAGTCCTTAAACAATGATAAGTTAAATAATTATTAATTTAACTAGATATTAGTTTTTCACCTCCATCATTTTTTACTTCGTTCAATCCAAAAGCATTTTGGAAGAAAAGGAAGGGAAAGATGTGCATAAAAATCACATGCATGTGCACCACAAGTATTTTTACTTTATCACTTTGTCCAAACAATGGTTTATGATTGAAATAGTTATATTCGTCGTTGTTTTACCAAGTTAAATTTTAACAATAATTATGTTACTAGTCGGGAACACAATCAAACAATTGTGGTAACACTTAGCTTTCTAAATACACATTACCGTCATATTTTTGGACACATTTCAATCGTAGTTAATCAGGAGATGATACATATAGTACTCGGTTTTGTTTTATTGTTATGTTTTTTCCATTATTTGGTTGTGCTCAAGAAAATGCTGTTTTTAGCCCTATCAGTATCTTTTTTCCCGGAACAAAACACAAAGGTGCGTTTGATTACAAGGTAGAAAATATTAAAAAAAAATTATTTCATGAAATTATGTGAAACTTTTTTATGAAAACTTAATTTTGGGTGCTTGAATGTCATTATTTTTCATGAAAAATAATTTTTTTCCCCTGAAAAATAATATTTTCTTATAGATTTGACCAGTTTAATTTTCCACCATTTTAGAAGAAAAATATAAAAATGATAGATTTTTGAAAATTAATTCCACGAAAAATATAAACTATCAAACACTAGCATTGGTGAAAAGTGTGTGATTAGAATTTTTTTTATGGAAAAAAAATCCTTATAAATTAGATAGATATGCTTGGCCTAGCAATGGGAAAATGGAGAAATGTTTAGATTTTATTATGCAACAAAGAAGTAAAATAATCATTTGCTGAGATGGCCGAGTTGGTCTAAGGCGCCAGATTAAGGTTCTGGTCCGAAAGGGCGTGGGTTCAAATCCCACTCTCAACAAATTGTTTTTGTAGATTTTTTCCATTATTTTTACCACTTTTTCCAATCCGTTTTTCATTTACGGAGCTCCTACGTTGTCCGCGGTTTATCAATGGCCGGCCGCCATGTCAGCCGGCAGTCACGCCTGAGATTTCATTTATTTATTAATTATTTTGTTAATATTAATACTATTTTTTCTTGTATTTGTCTTCTAATCTAAGCCTCTTTCATCCTATCCTTATTTCATTTATCTATTAATTATTTTGTAAATATTAATACGATTTTCCTTTTTGGAATTTTTTTTTCTTCTGAATCTATGCCTTCTATTTAGGCGAAAAATATTATAAAGAGGTTATACGAGGGAATTCTACATTTAGAGCCCTTATAGAGTTTTTATTTTATGCCAATGTGGCATGAAAGTGGATCCATTATATTTCATGTCCTTATTTTATTTTTGTTTTGTTTAATGTCACGTTGGATAGAAAAATACAGATACCAACCATTGTAGACATATTTTTTTATAGTTGGGTTCATATATGGAACAAAAACGTAGACATATAATCTTGGTTGATTATGCACAAAGTTGAGATTTGGGTAGGGGTGAGCATCATTCGATTTTCGACCGAAAACTTAATCGAACCGAATCGACTAAGAGATTTGCTTTGGTTTAAAAAAAAGATTCGGTTTCGGTCTTAAAAAATACTAAAATTTGGTCTTAAAAAATACTAAAAATTTTTATTCGGTTTCACTTTCGTCTTTGTTTTTCGGTTTCAGTTCAAAACCAAAAAGTGAATAAGACATAAAATTATGTAAATATCCTCAATTCTATGTATATTTTGTGTAAAAATATATATATTTTTTTGAAAAAAATAATTTTGTTTATGTTTTGAAGTCCAACTTTGACAGTATAACAACTAGTCCAACTTTGTGTGTAACTTTAATTCTACAACTATAGGTATAAAAATTATAATTTTTATACAATTTAACCACGATCTCAATTTTAAGTCCAACCCATTAAACAATAGAAATTGTCAAACCGAATAAACCAGATTGATTATTCGGTTCGGTTCAGTTTAGATTTCTGGTTTATTCGGTTCGGTTTCAGTTTGGAATTTTTAGAAATTCGGTTTATTCGGTTTTGATTATTTCGGTTCTGTTTAAACCGAATAAACCGAACGCTCACCCCTAGATTTAGGGTGATCTGATCGAGAAGCTGTCAACTTCGGTTAGGTTGTGTTTGATAGGAAGATGAAAAAGTGGAGAAAAAACCAAAGAGAAACAATTTTCATCCGTATGAAAATGAAAGACTATTTCCTTCATTTGTGTTTGGTAGGATGGAAGAAAAATGGAAGTGATACACTTTTCTTTGTTTGGTATTGAAAGAAAAGTAAAAAAATATAAATATAAATTTTACCAATTATATTCTCAACTAACAATATTTATTACCATGCAACTGTACTGAACTATTTTAAAATAATATAATTCTTATATGGTATAATTGTAAGTTAAGATGAGCATCTAATTTTACTTTCAGTTTTTTTTTTTTTTTCCATATTTGGACGGATTAATTTTCTTAGGTTAGGAGGAAAAACTAATCCCTCCACTTTTTCTTCCATCCGTTTTTTTTTCTATACCAAACAAGAGAAAATGTATCATTCTTTCCCCTTTTTCCTCCTCCATTTTTTCCTTCCACTTTTCTTTCATAGCAAGTACACCCTTAGAGAGATTGCTATAGGTTGGTGAATAATTTTATTGTTATCTCTGTCATTTTTTCTTGAGTTTGGTGAAAGGGAGTTCAGTTCAACATTGGATTTTGTCAATATTGTAATTTCACATGAGTTATTGTGAAACCCGTAAAAATTCGGTTTTACTATTTTAAAATTATAGAATTTTCTGATGGATTTATTAGATGATAATTAGTTAAACTAGGTTATTAATATTATTGTTAATATTATTATTTAGTTTTCTTATTTTTATACAGCTTATTATTATTATTATTATTATTGCCTGTATTATTATAGTAGTTATTGTTATTGTTATTATTATTATTATTATTAATAGTATTATTATTTTATTAGTCGGTAAGGAAAATTACTATTTTTGAAAATTAAAATATTGGACTTTTGTTTGTCTGGCCCAATCCCAAACCCGCACCCGAGACCCGAACCCAATTGGAACCATAAAGATATTTTCTAAAAATTGTAAAATATTTTTAGTTGTCATTTTGAAGCCCAAATAGTCTGGCCCAGAACCCAAATCTTTGAGCTTTTAATTCTTTGGGTAACACTCATTTTAAATAAGTTTTAATTCTTTTCTTAAAACTTTGTTAAGCCCAAAACTCCATTCAGTATCTATTTTTATGAAGAGAAGACTCTTCATTTTCTAACCAGCTGACCACCCCTCGAGAACGGACAGAGTTTTCTCTCTCCTTCCCGTAACCTCCCCGAGCCCCCTCCGTTCCTCTTCCGAACGGCCATGGCCGTTGGTCTCCTCCCAATGTTACTTCCCTACTCCTATTTAAACCCCCTTCACCACCATTACCATCCCCATCACCATCTCTCTTCACCACGTGCCCTAACCCCCAAATTTTTCCGGCGACCTCGCCGCCAAGGCGCACGTCCCAGCGCGGCCCGACCACCCGGAGCGACTTCCCCGAGCTTCACCCGCGCCCTCACCCTTCGGCGCCAGCGCCCCCGGCTAGTGCTCCGGCCGACCACCCTTCACCCGCGCCCCACTCCAGCCCCGACCACGGCCAAGCCCGCGCGGCCCCCTCCGGGTCAGAACCCGCCGGCGCCCCCTTCGCGGCCCTCTGGCCGATTTCCCTCCGGCCGACCGCCTCTGGCCCGGGCCCCGTGCGGCCCACACCTCGCCGAGCTTCCCTCGGCAACCGCCCCAGCACGTCCCCTCGCGTTCTGGCCGCTGCCCTAGCCGCTGCCCCTCTTTCCCTGCTGTTCCAGCTTCCCGACAGCACCCTGTTGGCTTCCTCGCTGATCTAGGTGCGTGCCCTAGCCGCGCACTCCCCGATCTGCTGATTTTCGGCAACGACGCTGCTGGACGCTGCTGTTCCAGCGCTGTTTCGGGAATTATTCGCTGTTTCGGAGCTCTATATTCTTTCTATTTTCATTTAAGAGCTCTAGCCGAGCAACCCGAGGTATAATCCCGTGTCCCGCTCATTTTATTTTAGTCGATGATGAGAAATGGTCCCCGATTCCCTTTGGGAATTCGGTTTTAGCGACGTCGTAATTTTCCGGGACTTTCGGAAAGGTCCTGTGAATTGTTTTGGATTTCCGGAATATTTCGGGAATGGATTTTTGGTATGTTTTAGCTTTCCGGATTTTTCCGGTAGCGTTCTGTGATTTGTGGAATTGGAATCGGACTTCCGAAATTATTTCGGGTCGTCCCGATTATTCTGTGGATTGGTTGTGGATTTTCATATATATAAAAATTCGGGTTTTCCCTGGTTTGGGATTTGTAGGAAATTATCGGCGCCAATTCCCAGTTTTTGGGTTGACCAAAAACAGAGGTGATGCTGCCCGATTTTTTCGTAAATCCTGAATTATTTTTAAAATGAATTTAAAATGATTTTCGGAATTTTATTCGATATTTGATTTTGGGTGACGACCGTATCGGTCAATGGACCCGGCTAAGTGCAAACGAAACCGGCCCCGCCCGGACGTTGAGACATTAGCCAATATGAGGATTGGACCATATCTGAGACTCTATTTTATCTCTATATTTTATTATTAAATTTCGTTTATATTTATTTAATATTTCAGTTTAAGACTAACAGTGGTTTTGTCTTATTTCAATTTATGTAAATAAATTGTAATGGGCATAAGCCCAGCTGGTTGTGGTCTGTAACTGTAATAGCTTAAATTTTCTTGTCATTTCTGATTTTACGAGTTTTTCTATTTAACGATTAAATTGACTAAAAAGTATTTTCGTATAAAATTAATTAATATTTTCTCACTTAAAATTGACCAGTTTATTAATAATTAAAAAGTCACGTATTTCTCACTAAATAAGAAAAATTAGCCTTATATTTATATTTATAGAAATTACCAAGTTTTTCCTAAAATAATCTGGCAGCGACGAAGTTTTCCGAATTCACAACATAAAATGATCTTTTTCCCTCGTATTAAATCAATGCACAAATAAATCGTGTTTTCGTGTTTTGTTAATTAAAAGAAATAAAAATTGGATTAGGACACAAATAGATATTTCAACTAGCGTAGCTAGATTGGTAAACCTGGAATCTGAGTCAAATTCTCAATTGTAGGGTTTCGAAGACTGTACTAGCATCAACCCGGAATCAACAAACGAATCCAGTCAATAAAACAAAGGCAAGTACATTTTGTGTTAGTTTACAATTATTTAGTAATCGTTTTAATGCAAGTTTAAACCACGATGCAACACGAAACTCTCTCTGAGAGCACTGACTGTAACTACTGTAACTATTGGGGACTGGGGGAGTAGTATAATGAGTATGACCACATCCAAAGTAGTATACTGACTGTGTTAGCTTACCCCTCATACACACGGGAATAAGCCATATCGTATCAATAGGATACAACTGTACAACCCAAGCCGGTCATATTCATTGCCTATTCACATCACAGAACTGTAACTGTTTTAAAACTGTAACTGCTTAGTTGATTTTCAAAATTGTTTAAAAGTGCATGATTCTATTATTATTTCAATTGTTAAATTAGCATGAATTGTACTTTGCTCCCTCCTGACTGGAGACCCAACATTTTAGGTATCACTGATGAGGCTTTGTTCCGCGATCCCAAGACGAGGATTTCGAAACTGATGAGCTGATTGCCTAGAGTTTTCTTTTCTTCTTGATGTATGTAGTAAATGGTTTAAGTTGTATCTTTCATTCCATTGTAAAAGTTAAATAAAGTTTTAAATTTCCGAATTTTGAGTTGTGACAAATTATAGTGTTGTTGTATGGTTACCTGCTACTGAACAGCTTACTGCCGCCGTCTCAACAACGGTGCAGGCTGGGCATGATCCGGTTCGACCCAATTAGTTGGGATCGGGTCGTGACATGTTTTTAGTGGTGGCCCATGCAGGTCAGAACAACAACTTAGGAAAATATACCTAGAAACAATTAGAACACTAGAACATTGATTTGTCACAACATAGGTCCGAATTATATATAAATAAATATTTTTGTTTGATTATAGACTGGTAGGATACCTTGCTTATGTTTGCACCCTAAACCTTCCAGAATATAACCAAGGAAAAGACCAATCCTGCTGGCGATGAGGTGTCATCTTCGGATCATACCCCATCTCCTCAACCGAGTCCAGGGTCTTTTCCCTCGCGGCTGATTGACCGTCCCCATAATGCATCCAGTAAAGTTTTCACTACATTGGCGATTCCTACCTCTTCTCAAACTGAGTTGCATTCCCTTGGTGGATTATTCATTCCTGTTGCTCCACCAGTACCAGCAAAGGTTGCCCTATTTTAAGTAATCCTGGAGTTCCAGAAAGCTCAAGATGAAACCCAGCAGGAACAGATGAATATCACGAGAGAAGACATGAAGAACGTCAATGATGTAGCCTTAGTTATCTTGTCACCCCCATTTCCTGTATTTTCGTATTTATACTCGTATCTGGATTTTGGCATGTATTTTAATTTTCTCGACTTGCGGAATTGTAGGTTTTTCTCGTATTTTGGGTTTTGGTTCGGCTCAGTTTTAATTGGTTTTGTTTGATTAGGTTTGGGTTAACATGTATTGGTACACTTTAACCTACACTCTACCCTCAACACAACACAACCACCCTCATTATATCCCCACCTACTTTCTCCCTCCTCTTTACTCTCCATTAATTTTTTTCTTCTTCTTCCTTCTTCCACACAACTCCCCAACCCATTAGGCAAGTGCACATTGCCATCAAATAAGCACCACTTTAGATTAGGCCATGGAGAACAACTTTAGGACTTGACATTTTGTGATTTGGAGCTTTCATTTTTCTAGATCTAGGTTTTGACTATTTTCGGATTTACATGGTTTTGATCTATTTTGGTTGGATTTTTGTGGGTTTTGATGCTTCCATGTGGAAGAGAATTCAATTTTACTCAAGTTAGACCTTTGAAAATCTAGATTTGGTTTTGATTTTACCAAGATATGAAGTTTTGAACCTTAGAGTTCTTGGAGTCTTCTTCTCGGCCTGGAGAAGAAGACAGCAGCCTGCGCTCTTTAGCGCAGGGCTGGATTGCGCATCCCCCTCGGCCAGCGCTCTTTAGCGCAGTGCCGACTGCGCAGCTTGCCCCTTGGCGAACTGCGCTCAACCCGAGTGCGCATGGATTCATGCGCAGTCTGCTCATGCGCAATCTATCCCTGCGCACTCCACTCATGCGCAATCTGACCCTGCGCCATCCATTCCTGCGCAACCTGATCCAGCGCAATCCATCTGCTGCGCTGCTCACCCTGCGCAGTTCACCCTGCGCAGCTCACCCTGCGCACTTGGCACCCTGCGCAGTTGGTACCCTGCGCAGCTCACCCTGCGCACTTGGCACCCTGCGCAGTACATACCCTGCACAACCTACTTGTCTATGATGAATTTGTTATTTCTTGATCTTGGCTCTTCTATAGTCCTATTTATATTAGTATTTATTTAGATATTTTACGCCCATTTTATATCCTTACGCCTTTTGACATGAACTTGATTTTGCTTAATATGTTGGGAATGACTATTGTACATGGCCTGGTATGACAAGGAACTAGCAAAACACGACAGTGACCCGTATTGGTGCACTCCTGGCATGACCAACCTGACTTGATAGTGGCCCGTCGTGGCGCACTCCTGACAAGTACCCTGACATGATTTATCTTGATAACTTGATAGTGGCCCGTGGCGGCGCACTCCTGACTTGACTTGTAACTTGTAACTTGACTCGTATAATCAACTTGACACCGTGGGTGTTCCTGCTTGCTTGCTTGTACAATCCACTTGTCTTGTCTCACATCATGTCTAGGACGTGACTTCATGGTTACCACGGCCAGGGACTCGCGCTAAATTGGATTAGGCTAATGATTAGATCAAACTAGAACATGGAGAATTCTCAGTCACAGGCAATCTCGTTATCTGGGCGCTTTAATGGACTTGTAGCTTGCCGACGAGTAGAGCACATTTCCAGCACACTGTCATGTGTTGCACCCTCTAAGTCACCTAAGGGTACATTTGTCTCCCGGGCAATGTACCCACCTATAACTCTCAACCCGCGGAAGGATAACTGGATAGTCTGCAGGGCTTGGGACTGGGAGTTTCTCACTTGCATTTTGTTAGTAATTAAGGCTTGTGATAACCCTAGTTAGTTAAAGTAGTAAGCCGTAGTAATTGCTTGGCCGCTTGTGAATGCATGATGTCCAGCCTTGTCTAAGTCTTGTCTAGCTCCAGTACCTGCTATCTCCTGAGCATGTTTGTTTTACTTATCTTAACGATAAATGAGTAGAGACAGTGAGCTATTCAGGCGAAGGGTTACAATCCCGGTCCTTGTTTGGTTTAAGGATTGTAACCTGGCTCCCGGAATGGTTCCACGTCCCTAGTCGTTTATCGCTCTGTGTACTTTACTACTTGTACTTTCCTTTTATTCTTTATGTTCTGATATGCTGGCTTTTGTTCTTATTTGTGGCCTCCTTTGTGGCACTTGCTCTTTCTGGGGTTTGACCCAGCTGGTTTTGTGTGGCCAGATTTTGGAGCAGCTCCCGAGGATCTACCGAGCTTCCAGCCCAATGGTGACAACTAGACGGAACCCGGGCCAAGAGTGGGTTTTCCTTTTGTTTCACCCACTTATATGTAAATTTATTCTTTTGAGGCGTTTAGCCGACGAGCACCTGTTAGCTCGATGCACATTTACTTACTGTCTGCCTACGGGCTGTAAGCATGATTAACAAATCCTAGGGTTGATCATGTATGACTGAACTCTTGCTAGTCCCATCATTTTATACGACTAGCTTCATGATCATCCAATATGTAATATTTGGGACGCCTTATATATATATATATTTGATGCTCTAATATCTTGTAACTCTGTTAATTGCTTGAGATTGAGACAATAGGCTTGACCTTAAGAGACTGCTGGCTTGTAGTAAACCCTCATATCTAGACAGCCGTGACCGTATAGTTGAGATGTATTCTATTTCAATATACGTAGCTGGCTATGTCTGCCCCCGCTCTCCAGTATTCTGGTTCTGGGGCGTGACATATCTCCAACCAAGTTGGAGCAGAACCTCGTCCTAGGAGGGATACCCCTGAATCTAGAAGATATTTGGGCCCTATCAAGTACTCTACTTTCCGGCAGTCTTGTCGTAAGAGACTATTGGCTTGTGACTACTGCAAGAGGCCTGGTCACCAAGCCAATATTTGTCGCAAGAGATTGGGAAATGTTTGGCATGTGGATCTGCTGAACATCAGGTAAAGGATTGCCCCTTATCTTTCCATCATATCAGAACACCTATCCCAGCAACACCTGTTAGGCCACAACCTAAGGACTCTCTTCCTATCCAGCAGACCCTGCCTCCTACAATAAGGCATGATGCATACTCGAGATTCATAGAAGATAAAGCAGTTGGAGACTGCTCATGCAAGAGCCAGAACCATGAAGAATAGTACCTGAGACTGCTGAATAGCATTATCTATTTTTTTTGGAAGTTGTAACAGGATGTCCTTAGATCAGTCATAAGAGTTTTTGCTGTAATTCTCCACATGAATAAAATTCTTAGTTACACCTTTATGGCAGATTTTTTTTTTTCCTGATAGTCTTCCCGGATTATCCCAGATCTAGACCTAGGATTCACCATTGACCTAGTCCCCGGCTCTTTCCCTATTTCTAAAGGATGTTACAGAGTCAACCCGAAGGAGGCCAAGAAGATGAAGGACCAGATCAATGAAGGCTCTAGGATTTATTCAGGGTGGAACTTCACCTTAGGGAACACCTATCTTTTTTGTGTCCAAGAAGGATGGAACAACGGATGTGCATCAATTACCAGACACTAAAGAACAAGTACCCTCTGCCCGGATCGAGGATCTGTTTGATCTGTTTTGTGTGGAGTTAGGGTGTTTCGAAGTTTGACTTAAGATCTGACTACCATCAAATCAAAGTCAGGAAGGAGGACATTTCCAAGACGGCGTTCAAACACCAAGTATGGGTAGTTTTCTTTGGTCATGACGTTGGACTGACAAATGCTCCTGCTGTGTTCATGAATCTCATGAACAGAGTTTTACATGAGTATTTGAATCAGTTTATCTTCTCCATAGATAACATTCTGATATATTCGGAGACTGAAGAAGAGCATGAAGAACATCTGAGGAAAGTTCTGAAAACTTTGAAGAAAAAGAAGTTTTATGGTAAGTTATCTGAACGTGGATTTTCTTTGACAAGGTGGATTTTTTTGGCCATGTTGTTAAGAGAAGAAATTTCGATGGAAGATAGCTGCTGTTGAAAAGTGGTATACCCCAAGTTCAATTCGAAAGTTTCTTGAACTTGGCTGGCTACTATCAGAAGTTCGTAAAGGATTTCGCCAAGATTGCTGAGCCGATGACGAAGCTCACTTGGAAGAATGAAGAGTTCATCTGGACGAAAGATTGCCAGGCGGCATTGAGGAGCTGAAGAAGAGACTTACCACTACACCAATCCTTGCGCTACCCGCAGGAACCGGTGATTTCTCAATTTACAGTAATGCCTCTGAAAAAGGACTGGGTTGCGTTCTTCAACAACATGGGAAAGTAATTGCTTACACATCTAGGCAACTACAGACTCATGAGAAGAGTTATCCCACACCTAATTTGGAATTTGCTACAATTATCTTTACTTTGAAGCTATGGAAGCATGATTTTTATGGAAAGGGAGTGAAAATATATACGGACTACAAAAGTCTGAAATATGTCTTCACTCAGAAAGAGCTGAATGTTAGACAAAGAAGATGGCTGAAGCTGATGAAGGATTTCAACATCGACCCGCTATACCACCCGGGTAGGGCTAATGTGATCGCTGATACACTTAGTCGATACCCAGTGGCGATGTTCTTAACCAAGGAGTGGCACCTACTAGAAGACGTCGAGAAGCTTGGAATGGAGGTTATACTACCTGGAGATAGAAGGACGGAGCTGGATGCTGATTCAGTATTGATGAAGGCTGATGGACAAAATCAAGAGGACGTAGTTTCAAAACGAGGCACTTTGCAGGCTTAGAGATCAAGTGTTGGCAGGAACACTTGAGGGTTTCTAAATTGATCAGCAGTGGAACTCTGAAGAATGGTACGAGGCTTTGCGTATCGGCTGACAAACGGAGGAACGAGTTGATGAAAGAAATGTACCAGTCGCAGTATTCCATATATTCAGGAGCTAATAAGATGTATCGGAATATGCCTCCATTGATTGGTGCTATGGAATAAAGAAGGACAATTCCAGGTATGGGATTAGATGTGAATTTGTCAACCTGAGGAATTTAGCAAGAGAACAACAATTTTGTTGCAGCCACTGGACAATTCGGAGTGGAAGTAGAAGCATATAACAATGAACTTTGAGTAAGGATTGCCTTGTTTCCAAGGAGGGAAGGGCACCAATTGGATTATAGTGAACCGACTGACTAAGTCAGCACACTTTATTCCCTTCAAGGTTAGTTTATTCACCGAAAAGTTGGCAGCATTGTACGAGAGACACCCCTACCGGATTTATGGAGTACAAACCGGAGGACAATAAAAGAAGATAATCCAGAAGATATGTTAGATCTTGTGTTTTGGAAATTGGAGGGTCTTGGAGAAGATCATTTAAAATTGGTAGAGTTTCCTTACAACAACTACCAAGTTAGCATCGTCAATCAGTGGAGTTTGAAGAAGGAGATAGCGTCTTTTGTGAAGATTTTCTCCTACCAGAGGAACGATCAGTGTTAGCAGAGCAGGAAAGTTGAGCCAGGTACATCAGGCCATTTGAGTTCTAAGACGAGTTGGAAGTAGCGTACCGGTTAGCTCTACCAGCTAATCTTGAGGGTGTGCACAACGTTTTCCACGTATCGCAGCTCAGACACTATATTCCGGATCCGAGTCAGAGCTGAAGATTGGACTCAGCCTTTCAGTGCCAAAGAAACCAGTAGCAAGCGTAGTCAGAGGTGGGAAGAATAACAAAGCCATCACTTAAACTCCTACTTCTTATCTTTTCGTTCTAAACTTGACTGATGCTGCTAAGTCAGCCTAGTTTTGCAAGCTATCTCTTTATCAAGCTTGATCATGACGGTATTTTATTGGGTGCACCCACTAATATATTGTCTAATCAGGACCGGTGCATGATGGTCTGATCAACCTCGTGTACTTTGGTTCGCTTTTTGTATTTTTCTACATGGATGATATCATAAACCGTCTCATCCACGACTGCCTTGGAAATTCTTATTGTTGGACCTGAGTTACGAGTGTAGTACCCGTACCTGTTTGATTCCCCTAACCTTGCCTTTAATTTCGAGGACGAAATTTTCTAAGGAGGGAAGGTTGTGAAACCCGTAAAAATTCGGTTTTACTATTTTAAAATTATAGAATTTTCTGATGAATTTATTAGATGATAATTAGTTAAACTAGGTTATTAATATTATTGTTAATATTATTATTTAGTTTTCTTATTTTTTATACAACTTATTATTATTATTATTATTATTATTGCCTGTATTATTATAGTAGTTATTGTTATTGTTATTATTATTATTATTAATAGTATTATTATTTTATTAGTCGGTAAGGAAAATTACTATTTTTGAAAATTAAAATATTGGACTTTTGTTTGTCTGGCCAAATCCCAAACCCGCACCCGAGACCCGAACCCAATTGGAACCATAAAGATATTTTCTAAAAATTGTAAAATATTTTTAGTTGTCATTTTGAACCCAGATAGTCTGGCCCAGAACCCAAATCTTTGAGCTTTTAATTCTTTGGGTAACACTCATTTTAAATAAGTTTTAATTCTTTTCTTAAAACTTTGTTAAGCCCAAAACTCCATTCAGTATCTATTTTTATGAAGAGAAGACTCTTCATTTTCTAACCAGCTGACCACCCCTCGAGAACGGACAGAGTTTTCTCTCTCCTTCCCGTAACCTCCCCGAGCCCCCTCCGTTCCTCTTCCGAACGGCCATGGCCGTTGGTCTCCTCCCAATGGTTACTTCCCTACTCCTATTTAAACCCCCTTCACCACCATTACCATCCCCATCACCATCTCTCTTCACCACGTGCCCTAACCCCCAAATTTTTCCGGCGACCTCGCCGCCAAGGCGCACGTTCCAGCGCGGCCCGACCACCCGGAGCGACTACCCCGAGCTTCACCCGCGCCCTCACCCTTCGGCGCCAGCGCCCCCGGCCAGTGCTCCGGCCGACCACCCTTCACCCGCGCCCCACTCCAGCCCCGACCACGGCCAAGCCCGCACGGCCCCCTCCGGGTCAGAACCCGCCGGCGCCCCCTTCGCGGCCCTCTGGCCGATTTCCCTCCGGCCGACCGCCTCTGGCCCGGGCCCCGTGCGGCCCACACCTCGCCGAGCTTCCCTCGGCAACCGCCCCAGCACGTCCCCTCGCGTTCTGGCCGCTGCCCTAGCCGCTGCCCCTCTTTCCCTGCTGTTCCAGCTTCCCGACAGCACCCTGTTGGCTTCCTCGCTGATCTAGGTGCGTGCCCTAGCCGCGCACTCCCCGATCTGCTGATTTTCGGCAACGACGCTGCTGGACGCTGCTGTTCCAGCGTTGTTTCGGAAATTATTCGCTGTTTCGGAGCTCTATATTCTTTCTATTTTCATCTGAGAGCTCTAGCCGAGCAACCCGAGGTATAATCCCCTGTCCCGCTCATTTTATTTTAGTCGATGATGAGAAATGGTCCCCGATTCCCTTTGGGAATTCGGTTTTAGCGACGTCGTAATTTTCCGAGACTTTCGGAAAGGTCCTGTGAATTGTTTTGGATTCCCGGAATAGGGTGGTTGTTTGGACCAGAAAGTTCACTCGTTTAGGGTTCGGTGGTACCAAAAGTAGACCCGGTCCTCAAAGTTCAAGTCCACGTAAATCCTTCCTGCCTTGTAGGATGCGACGCAAAAAATTGGACATGGAATACAATTTGAAAATATGTAACCCATCAAGTTAGTCCCACATCAATTTTAACACGATATAATTTTTTTTCCATGAGTTAGAGATTTCCAAATCGCATCAAATTTAACAGACATGACACGACGCACGATATGAATTTTTATTTTGAAAAAGTGATGTATATTGCCTCCTTGGTGCTCCAAGTTCACTCGTGAACCCTCCGGACCACTTTGGATTTCAATTATGTTCCATCAGAAAGTCTATTTGGTGCCTTTTAATGGATATTTGCTCAAATGGGTATTTTCTGAACACTGGCCCAATATATATTTCAAAAATGATTGTTTGAGCAAGTACCCATCCCCAAACTAACTACAGATTCTTGTGTTAAATGAGGATCTCCAACTCACAATCTAACTTTAGCGCGTTCAGTCTTGTTCCTCGGATGATTGTCTCTATCGACTGCCCTTCTCTTTATTGACGGAAGAGCCTATCAATGTGCAACATTTCCTCAGCTAGTGTTACTTTTTTTGGCATGATCTCGTAAAGAAAGGCGACCATGATTCTTCTTCTGTCTGGTCATACTTCATCGTCACTAAAGTCACGTTACTAACTATTTTCGTGTATCCCCAAGGAAATCCCATGCATTGAGATAGCAAGGTTGGATCATCATAATCCAACCTAGAAGTATCAGACTCAAAATCCAAACTTTGAAGAACCATGTCCTCCCTTCAACATTTGGTAAGGGTACATTTCATGGATGGCTTGGAAAATCTGGAGGAAGTGTCAAGTGTGTGGAACCAACCTCTCTTAATGCTGTACATAGTGACAGAAAAATGGAGGGGGACCCGTTGCCATGAAAACCAATCTTTCCAGTTTTCTTTCTCATAGGACACCAAATCAACATAAAAGGGATACTGTATCATTTTATAATCTTGGTTGATTATAATCATAATACAGAAGACAAGTATAGAGATTTTCATTAAAAAACTATTGAGAATAAGAACTTAATTCATGGGACCACAGGTTGGTTGCGGATGGTTGCCACGTATTCTACTAAGAATCAAGTTCTTATGCATTTGTATCATTGTATGTGTCGCTTCTCCACTTGTGGGTCCCAAAGACCTGCAAGAAGATTCAAAACCGACCAGAGGTTCTCTTGTTTGGACTCCTTCGACATCCAATCTTGAACAAAATACATCAAGCTAACATTTAACATCGACTGACTTGTATATACAACGATGACAAACAAAACCTTCAGCTTTGTTAAGGGCCACGTCCTCGGTAAGATTAAACATCAAACTAACTTTATATATATATATATATATTTTTTTTTTTATATATATATATATATATATATATATATATATATATATATATATATATATATATATATATATATATATATATATTTTTTTTATATATATATATATATATATATATATATATATATATATATATATATATATATATATATATATATATATATATATTTTGAAGCAATGGGTACTTGTGGCGAACTCGCCTCCACTGAGGCTCGAACTTCCGACCACTTGGGCAGCATGCATCTCTCTTAACCACTAGGCTAAAGGTCATTTGCTTTATATATATATATATATATATATATATATATATATATATATATATATATATTAAACTAACTAATTTGAGGGGCTGATTATCCCTCCCGTTGGAATTCTAAATAATTTAAAATTCGATGTATCTGCAATGGCCCCCTAACCGGGCCCCTCAAAGATCCGACGGTTTCGCTCCCGCCATACATGCCATACCGCAGCAGCCAGACGAACTCTGGCTGTTCGGAACCAGTCCTGCCCCCTACCCCTGCTATCTCGGATCTCCGTGATGATGTCCCCCACACTTTTCCCGGAGATGCACTCCCAATAACCGAATCTGCTCCGACCATATCTGCCAAGCCAGAGTGCACTCGAAGAAGATATGCTTTATAGATTCAAGCTCCAACCCACACAGCACACATGTGGGATCCGGAACCGGCACCCCAAACGACCTCAGGCGATCTCTAGTCAAGAGGCGGCCCAGTAGAAGCTTGTAGACACACAACTGTATCTTCCTGGCCAGACCCTTGCACCAAACGAACTCATAATCGGAACACAACGGAAAAGCTCACCGGATAAGGTTGTAGCAGCTACGGAATTGGAACTCCCCCGTCCCGGTAGGAGCTCCAGTCGGCTCCCAAATCCACCGATCCGCAGGCAGCGTCGGATCAATGGCAATAGATAAGATGCTCCCACCCAGCTCCTCAGTGAACCGATACGAATCAGGTCGCCACTCCCCATCACGAATGATGCGCCTGCATGTCAGACTCCGCCTGTCCTCCTGATGAGTCGGGGCTCCTCTGATGTCCAACAGCGACCGCCGATCTATCCAAGGGTCCAGCCAGAGGTCCGTGCCCGACCCGTCCTTCATGACCCTCCGGATAGCAGACTTGAGCACCCCCCCTGTGTCTCAAGATAGTCTTGAACGTGACTGAATGGTTGTTGTCAGTAGTGCACGTCCAAAAACTACCCTGCTTCACGTATCTACTGCGCATCCAATCCGTCCAGAGAGATCCCCTGCTTCACGTATCAAAGGCCATAGTTCGATTCCATAAAAGCTAATCACTTTCCTTCCTTTCCATTGGGTACAAATCTGGCACCCAATGAATCCTACAATCCAATAACAGACATCAACATCCTAACGTCACATGGAAGTAGGGTTAGGAGTGTTGGTTACCGCAAAGGATGTCTCGCATCTCGAATGATATGTAGACAGTGACAAAGACTAGGGGTCCCTTGCCCTGAACCAAATCATGGTACGTGTCCATGACAATCGTGATACGTGTCGAACATGATACATACATTCTAAAATATATTAGGACAGGTTAAAATCAATGTTCTCTCTGCGTCCAAGTTGTATCCCAAACCTCCATACTGAGGAAAGGTTTTTTTTTCCCTTCCAAATTTATAAGCATTGCTAGTTCTAGTAGCAACCTAAATAAGAAGAGGAAAAAAAAAAGCAAAAACTCAGACGAATAATAGTCCTGCAAAATAGTCACTCAGCTTCCATTCAAATGTTGCATATTTAAGGATTGACAAAGGTTTCACGATATTTAACATCATTCAAAACCTAGCATGTACCTCTAGTCAAGTTTCAACTCTGTACAGGTTGGGGGCATTTGCATAGGAACAGAACCCGTGCTTCGAAGAAAAGGTGAAATTGGGCCTTGGTTGCACAGAAGCGCCAGTCCTCACCGAGACATCTATAGCCGGTCTAACCAACTGGTGATACTATCCTGAGAACCAAACTGCAAATCCTGTGGACAAAGGAACATGAAAAGGATGCTTCCATCAGTATCATTGCATAACTATGAGACAAGTTAAAGCTTGACAGGCGTGAAGTAGAACAGAACTTACAGCAAGCTGGAAATCTGGAGGTGTATCCATCTCTATGGTGTCAAGTTCAGGAAATGCACTCAGCATGTTGGTGTTCTCAATGCATCCGCGTTCTGGGTTGGAGTAATGGAAGCCGAAGGATGATTCTGCAGGAGCAAAGCTATCGAGTACTTCATTGCAGAGCAACGATTCATCGAGTTCCTGAACAGCTTGAGATTCTCCTGCCCACCACGATTCGTTGGCAATTTTTTCCTTCCTTTCAACAATGGACAAAGGTACCTCAACTTCATACAGTCCCTTCTGAGGATATGAATACCACTTTAAGTTTCTATTCTGATGCACCTGAATATAAGATAAAACTAAACCAACGCTCATACCTGGGGTGCTAAGAGGTTAGGATTGTTGTCAGGAGCTTCAGGTGAGAGGTAGTGCTCTTTTGGCCGTGGTGGCAGCGGTGTGTTCGTCTTGGGAGTCCTCGGAACAACAACTGGAAGGACATGACATTCCTCCTCGTCTCGTTCATTGCCAATTTTATCCACATGCTTCTGATTCTGTTGGTAGAAGATTTTCGAGACAACCAGTTCTCCATCCTTTTCCTCTTCTTCAATTCCAAGATGATATTGATGCATCACCCAATTAGCTTTGTCCGCCTTGCAGCCCTTCTTCAAACTTCTGTAGAGAACCATTATCTTCTTCCAGCCTTTCTGAACGCCATTCTCCATCACAGGCTTGGTTTTACCTGTCTTGTGCCACCTCACTCTCTCCTCAGATATACTATTACATCCTCTGTGGATCTTCCTACGTTTGCGCTGACCAGTCGCATAAGCATTTGATGTTCTATGGAAAAAGTGCACACTACTTCCATCTTTCTTCACACCTAGTGCATCACATAATAGAAACAATGAAAATTACAAGTGCACTTTTGCTCAATATCAGATGAATAATATCCAAGTGCATGCTTTTACCAGGAAGGTTTTCAGGATGTGTATAACAAATTCCTTGGTCTTCCTCAAGAGTGGGAATAAACTCGTCTATAAAGATGTGTGCCTTCGAGTTTCCCAACCCAACTTTTCCAGCCAAATGATCCAGAAGCTCAGCATCAGTTGGATCAAACTTAACGCCAGCAGGAAGCCCTAGCCACTCTAAAGTGACCTGCAAGGTGACGAGGATAATTAAGTGTTTTCTCCATTGTTCTGAAGACATTTTCATTGATCTTCCTGCTATTTAGATTTAAAACTGTATATCCATGAGGTTCTCTTTTTGGCAACAAGTAGAGCAGAAATATTTAGCAATCCAAAGGCTCTCGGAACAAATAAGTTGAAGCAAAGTACACCAATGGTACAGTGACAAGAAGCAGAAGAAAATTAAGTGCCTTAGTACTATTGGCTGAAAGGAACTAGTGGTAAATGTGCTCTCTACTACTTATTAACTAATTGGGTTTGGGCTTGCTTATCATGGCTGCTTCTGCTTACTTTTTTTGAAAAGCAGTCTGAAAAGCAGTTGGTAACAGCAGCTTATAAATAAATTTTGAAAAGCTAGTTAGAGTTTGGGGCACCTTATGAAAGCAAGTGGGAGACTGCTTTGAAAAGCTAATTCTGTGCTTCTTTTTTGAAATGCAGCAGTAATCAAGAACCAGGCCTAAGCAGGTCTTAAATAGTTGGGATTGTTTGCCATTGATCGTCGTAGAACAGAACAATTTTATGGGAGGACTGAACTTGACTCACAATTACAAACTCGCTTGTACAAAAGAGAGCCTAGGAACAAAACCTAGGAAAAGCAATCTAAGTACAATTGTTTAGTTTTGATTCTGGGGGGTGACGGTAGAGGCTCGGGAAAGTGCTATCAACTCTGCCTTACTCCTTGGACGATCGAACGCAACCTCGGCTCAGGTGAAGAAATGCTCTCTGAAGACACGAAGGGAAGAGTCTGCTTCTGAGCTTTGTGTGCTCTCCTGTGCGTCTATATGCCTCTTCTTCCTCCTCTTTTGCAAGGGAATAGCACCTTGTTATTTATAGGAATTCATAAAAATGGGATGTACAGCCACGTGGCAAATTTTGGGCCACATGGTTGTAACTGTGCCTCAAGACTCGGTTTATAGTGGACAGCTGGGGGTTGGTTGAGATTGATCATGATCTGTTTGTTGCAGTAAATCTGAACTGTTAAGACTTGGTCAACCTCTGCCACGTGCCTCAACTACTATGTAGCGAGCCGCATGAAGGATGTATCCTGGCTGAGCCGCATGAGGGACTGTTTCATAACCGAGCCGCATGAAGAATGTCTCATGACCGAGCCGCATGAAGGACGTCTCATAACCGAGCCGCATGAAAAATGTCTCATGACCAAGCCGCATGAGAGGTGTCTCATGACTGAGCCGCATAAGGAGTGTCTCATGACCGAGCCACATGAGACGTGTCTCATGACTGAGCCGCATAAGGAGTCTCATAGGCGATCCGCATGAAGAGCTTTATACCTGAGCCGCATGAAGAGTCTCATTTGGTTCGTGAACTGTGTCGGATGTCATAATGATTTACTCGTCTTTTCAGGAGCACGTCACGTCTTATCTTTGTGTCAGAGCTGTCATCTTTGTCAGAGCTGTCACCTTTGTGTCAGAGTAATTATGGCCAGCTACATAGGAAGACATTTATTGCTTAGGCTAATTTCGAACAGCATAAGGCTCCCCGTTGCTCTTGGGCCGCATGAAGCTTTCTGGATTTTGAGCCGCATGAGGCTCCATGTTGATTTTGAGCCGCATAAAAAATTCCTTTCTTTTCCATGCTTCTACAACTACCTTGGTAGTGGGGCCACTGTCTTGTGGCAGCGGCAGTTGATGATGGCTTAGGTGCAGTGATGTCCTGGAAAGGGCTCATCGCACGCCAAGGTTGCTTCTCTCTTCTTGCGTTTGTATGTAATCATCTTTCGCAAGTTGATGGCAAATTAATCTACCTTCGTATCCGTTTTGTGGGCCCGGGTATCCCGAGCGCCCGGATGCGTAGGTATCATATTTGCTCCCTGATCTGAGGCTAGTAAAAGCACTTGCTCTCGATCGTTGTAGGAAGACTTTTAGGACCATCATACTTGCTCCTTGATCACCGGCTAGTAAAGCACTGCGCTCGATCGTTATAGAAAGACTTTTGGGACCATCATATTTGCTCCCTGATCTGAGCCTAGTAAAGCACTGCTCTCGATCGTTGCAGGGAGACTTTTGGGACCATCATATTTGCTCCCTGATCTGAGGCTAGTAAAACACTGCGCTCGATCGTTATAGAAAGACTTCTGAGACCCATCATGTCCGTTCCGCATGTGGGATTGGACGCGGGTGGTTCTTGTAGCTCCCCTTCCCGAAAAATTTAAAATATTTTATTATTATTTATTTTATTGGGGCTATATAATGTTAATATTATTTTGTGGTTATTAAATATAAATTATTTAGTATTATTAATTGTTATCATTTTATTGATTATCAAAAGAAGTATGTGTATACATAAATATATTTTATATATATATGTATGTGTATATAAATATATATATATATATATATATATATATATATATATATATATATATATATATATGTATATAAATACAGATATATATATATATATATATGTGTGGATGTGTAGATAAATATACAGGTACATATGTGTGTAAATATATACATACATGTATACGTGTATATGTGTATGTATATATATAAAATGGGTGTAAGTATGTATGTATATATAAACGTATATAAATAAATATGTGTATGTGTATAAATAAATATGTGTATATATATATATATATATATATATATATATATATATATACACACACAATAGTTGTCAATAAGAATAAGAATAAGAAAAAGAAATAGTAATAGTAATAGAAAAAAGAAAAGAAAAAGGTAATAATACAAAAGAACAAATGAGAAGCAACAACAACTCCTAGCAAGCCCAAGCAGCCCGGCCCGACTGCTGCAAACTCCCCCACAGCCACTCAGCTGGAAACTCCATACCCGACCCGGCCCAGTGAGACCCATCCCGAGCCCTTAAACCCGATCAGTAAAAGCGGCCCAGCAAAACCCCCTCATCGTTCTGTTAACAACAGAACTGGTATATATATGTATATCGCGTCGAGGGAGAAATCATCGAGAACTAAACCCTAACCAGCATCCTGACGCCGCGTCCCTGCCACCTGGGCGCACCACCCCACGCACGCGCGTCGCCGCGGCGGCCGCCGGCCGGCGAGAAAGCCGCCGCACGCTTAGGAGCGACAAAGCGCACAGCAGCAATGGCAGGCGCCGCGACCATCTTCGGGACGCCGTAACTCCCTCGTTTCTCCACCGATTTGTGTTCCGATTGTTCAGGTACAACTACAACCTAACCACCTTCGTTTCGATTCATTTACCTCGATTCACTTTGCACTGCACGCTTCGTAAGTCAAACACAAAGTTGCCGAAAAACCTGTCGAAACAGGACACGAAACCAGTCCAAACGACCTTTTTAGAAGGCAAATATTTGCCAATCCAACCACAGTTTAGGAAAAATATTTAAAGGGACTTTTAGACAACATGTAGAGGATTAAAACCCTATAATTAGAACTATTTCTAGCATACTGTACGACAAGTAATTTCTGTTTGAAATACTAGAAAAACCTGTTTTCGAAAACTGAAATTTCAATAAAATCCTTCGATACGACGTACATCCCGCCAAACCGGGCGACGTGGTCGCGAACCGAAAGCATCGAAAGATGCGTAACGGCTTCGTGGTCGTGTGGGCTTTGACGGAATTCAAATTGGTCGCGTGTGCGCGACGAATTTGATGCGTATCCGTCAAAATTCACCGTATCGGCCTCTGTGCAAGTTTCCCAATTACTTTGTGCACGCTCGTCAGATCAAGACGAAACTTGCGCCAACAGGACCGTATCGTTTTTCTGGTCCTGTATGCCAAGTTTGGTCCAATTCTGAGACAGTTGAATCGGACCGCCGTTTTGCGGGCCCCACGGTCCGACTCAACGGACGATTTTGTGCACGGCCCACCGAAATTCAACTTTGGACATATGGTTGGGTTCGTATCGAAAAACCGGACATGTTGATATATAGTTTGACGACTTTAGAGACCGTTGACTCTGGCACGCTTTTCGGTGCAAAACGGATCCAATGGCGGACACCGTTTTGACCCGAAATTACCGTTTTGCCCCTGTGTCCCGAATTGGACTTAAGGACAGACAATCCTAGCTAATTTGACTATTCTAAGAACGTTGGTAATATTTATTTCAGTATCTGGAGACTTCTGCATGTGTTGACTGGTTGTAGCTCATTGAGTGGTATAGTATTATTGGTTTCACCAGCTAAGGACCTCAGGCAAGTGCACATTCTGATTGCTTTCGATTCATAGTAGTCTTTTCATTTCATGTCTATACATATATCTTGCTGCTTGTTGACACGCTCGTCACACGGAGTAGTCAGGAGGGGAAATATCTTAGTAGACATGTGGACTACCCAGAAATATCCCCAAAATGTCTATTCTTGCATGATAGCAGCTGCACACGACACGTGCAGTGTGCCGAATTTACCCCCTAGCCGTTCACATGTCGAAACGGATATTTCACACCACATAGATAGTTGTTTTTATTTATTTTTCCTTGTCCTTTCCACCGTGCCATGTCATCAGTTACCTTCTAGTTTTTATCTCTCATATGTTATTTTCATGTCTTGTTAATTCTATTGTGTTTTCGTATTGTCGTCGGTTTGTATACTTGTTCCATTCCTGACTGGAAACCAACATTTTTCAGGTTTAGCCGCGATCACTCTTAGCACTGGAAAGACATGGGTATGCTGAGGCCGACCTAGATAGTGGAACTAGTTGTCATTTTCATTATTGTGAGAACTTTGTATTTTCCTTCAAATATAAATCTTGTAAATGTTGTAATAAACTTAGAAATGTGAATGAGCAACAAATATTATATTTTGTGATTTTGAGCATTTAATTCTTGCGGGCTTGACAGCGTTCTACCGCCGACTCTGCGGTGTAGGCTGGCTTGGACACGTCTCGTATCCGGAAAAGCGGGTGCGGGTCGTGACAGTTCTGTATAACTTTCCATCAGGAGCCCGTATAACAGTTAACCGTGTCCGCTGACGGTCAGCAGCTTGGACAGTTGACTGGGCTTGTTGAGCCCGCACTGCCCTAGACTTCTTCGACTTAGCACCCGAAGGTGCGTAGTAGGAAGAGTCCAAGTTGGAAGGAGGGAAGGGAAGTTGGTGCCCTTTTCAAAGGAGGCAAGGGGGCTCTATTTATAGAATGGAGTGAGCCCTTTCTTCTTCTCCTTTCCGATGTGGGACTAAAAGCAATATTTTTTATGCTTCTACAATACCCCCTTCAAAGTTTTCAAATTGCAAATTTAGAATACTTTAAATAAGAAGCATGGAAAGTAGAGTTGTTTTGGTGTGGCAATCCTATCAGAGGTAGCATAGACGTGATAGGTTTGGGTACTTCCGTTGGAGATTTTATGTAGACTTATCATCCTTGGCGTACCTTGGTTTTAGGTACGGATAATAAGTTGAGAGAGGGAACCATCATATTTACTCAGAGGTGGTGAGAACATGGTAAATATGGGGTTGATGGTAATGAGAATGTGGTGGAAGTCGACTCAGATGAGGATACATAGAACAACTCAGAGGTAATATGGACGTGGAAGTTCTACGTAACGGGTAATGAATGCCACGGAATAACTGGGTTCCAGAAGTATATGATTGTGAAAAAGGGGTGCATGTACTAGAGGACCTAATACAGCATTTGTGGTCAACAAAGGACATTTGCGGACCTAATATCCTTTTTGTGTACTGGCGGTGCGAGTACGAATAATAAGTGGAGAGAAAACCAACATATTTACTCAGAGGTAATGAGGACGTGGTAAATATGGGTCTAAAGTAGAGCCTTCCTACTCAGAGGTAATGAGAACGTGGTAGGAGTGGACCTAATGAGGATACACAGAACAACTCAGAGGTGCTATCAACGTGGAAGTTCTATGTATTGGGTGGTTTGTTTGTGATGGACGGGAAAACAACTCAGAGGTAATATGGACGTGGTTGTTTTTTCCGTTGAAAAATTTTGTGGACCTATTACCCTTTTTGTGCACTGGTAATGCGAGTAATAGATTTGAATGATATTTTATAGATCTACTACTCATTGGTACACCGATGGTGTGGGTAATAGATTAGGATAACTTTTATGGACCTATTACCCTTCTGCGCACTGGTGGTGCGGGTAATAGATTAGGATAACTTTTGTGGACCTATTACCCTTCTGCGCACTGGTGGTGCGAGTAATAGATTTGAAACAAAACCCAACAGAGGTGATAGGTTTTGTGGTCTTAACACCGTGTCTTTTATCCCGGGTTGGGGTACAGGTGTTAAGTAGGAAGATTATCGGTATCAGAGGTAATATGGATATGACACACGATAATCAGGACCAAAAAGTTTGCTCAGGGATAATGATAAACTGGGCAGACTCCTGTAAGGTAAAGCATTAGAGTGGGAGTTCAGAGGTATCATCGTACATGACTCGCCACTCAGGGAGATGCGATGGTTTTGAGGGAGTACCAGCATGTCCTTTAGACATGAGTAATGCTACAGTTACAACCAAATGCTTACAACCCTCTTACAACCTTCACCCATTGCTGACATGTGGGCCATGGCCCACATGTCAGCACATGGGTGAATGGTTGTAAAAGGGTTGTAAGAATTTGGTAGTAGACTTAGCATTATTGCTTTAGACATAGTATTTCTTCAGGAATTTGCCATAATAATGCCGGAGTTGACAGCTGCAGAGGTGATCGCCGACCGCTGCCATGTCGTACCCCTGTTTTTGCATGAAGTACTTGTCCTAAGGACTATACTGGTAGAGCGGTAGTCTCCCAGTATCGGGTTCAAGATCAAACTCATGAGGCATGGAGGGTTGAGATCCTTCTTCTCGGCTTGCGGTATGGACGGTTGTCACATCATCAGGAGAGGGACTATCCACCCTTGCAACCAGATACTTTGCGAGTTCTGCATCTTCTTCTGCTACCACCTGCGTGACTGGAGGTTGGGACGCTGTCATGGGCAATTTGACCACCAAGGGTTCAGCTTGTGGTATTGGCTTGTCTGAGGGTGTCGGATCGACACTTGGTTGCCGGCTCGTCTTGGAAAGACAGATGACCATCGGCTCGGCAGAAGACTTCGTGTCTTTCGAATGCTTTTGACTAGATATTGGCAATCGGATCACCATCGTCCCTATGACGGATTTTGGCTCTTGGCTTTGGGAGTCGGATGACCATTGGTTCTGACTGCGCAGCTTGGACGAGAGAACCGGGCACCTCTTTATGCAAAGTTGCGACAAGGGATGCAGCTTTTCCCAGTTTACGGGCCTGGAGATGAATTCTCGAGGGTTCCTCTGGCCCTGTGATGACCTCCAGCTCGTCAGTTATATGTTTCCTGGATTCGTCATATAGACAAGCCTCCGAAGAGTAATAAGATTCAACCCCTTTGAAGGGATCAATGTCGGCAAATTCAGTTTTCACGGAACTGTGCTTACTGACATACTTGAAACACTGGTGAAGGGTGGTTGACACGATCATATAGTTATGTATCCACGGACGTCCCAGGAGGATGTTGTAGGAGGTGTCTGCATCTATGACGTAGCAAGTAACTTCCGTCTTCAGGTCACCAATCTGGCACTTCAACCGGATCTTCCCTAGGGGATAGCTCCTTCCCGAGTTAAAACCGCTAATGGCAGTGTTGGTTGCTGCTAGCCGATGCATAGGGATGCCAAGAAGTTGAAGCAAGCTTTTCGGGATGATGCTTATTGACGAACCAGCGTCGATATGCATCCGATCCACTTTGATGTCGCCTATGTATCCAGTGTAGTACAAGAGGCGATCGTGCAAATTGGACTTGATCAACATGTCCTGAGGAGTAAATATAATGTTGGACATTACATCTGTGCTATCGCCGCCCTGTAGATCTGCTTGCGGGTCTTCCCCTGGAGGTTTGATCTGAGCTAAGTAGACGTCAGCATTTTGGAGTGCTTCGCTTAATGCGACACGAAGATCCTTGGAGAGCCTCAAGAGCTCATATAATGACAATTTTGCTGGTGTGTTGGTCAATTGTGCCAGGATGTCAAAATTGTAAGACCTCTCCAGCCCCTGAGGTGCGTCTTTACGGAGCGACTTGTCAAAGCGGGTCTCCTTTGGCTTAGGCTTGTCGGCCGGCGGAGGCTGAGAAGGTCCTGGGACATCAGCAGTGGCAGGCTGACGATCTTCAGCCAAGTTACCCGGTATGGGTTGAGATTGTGCACCGGACCGGGTAACGACAGCTGTTGCTTCTTCGGCTTCGGCTGAGATTGTGTGGCAAGACTTAGCCTTCCCATCCTTCTTCTTGCCGGTGGAGGATGATGCTGACTGAGTTACTTCAGGCACCAAGTCCGGGTGGACCCACATGACCTCCCCTCGTGACGTGGTGAGGGGCACCAGCCCAGTCGTCTGGTCTCGGGGAGGTGGAAGATTAGTGACCTCCATTGTTGCCCGGGGGATGGGTACTACGCCATCTTGAGTCCTCGTTGGACGAAAGCTGCCGAATTGGACCGACACCATGTTGGCAGCCACGGTTACTTCCTCGAAATCAATGGACAAAGCCTTGGAATCGATGAGATTCTGGATGTACCGCTTCAATTGGAAGCAGTCCTGAGTAGCGTGGTGGACGTAGCGGTGGAAGTGACAGTACTTCGGGCTCTCCATCTCTGCAGGTCGAGGTTCACGTCTTGGTGGAGGGAGCTGAATTCTATCCCCTTGCAAGAGCATGTCAAAGATGGGCTTGACATGGCTATCCTCGAAGGAGTAGGTCACATGAGGCCACTATTTCTCTACCTGCTTTGGTTCAGACTTCTGGGCTGTATCAGCAACCATAGCCTGTTTGCCTTTGGTGTCCCGGTTATTAGAGGAACTACCGCCGTTGTTGTTGTTGGTATTAGAACGTTTGCCCTTATCCTCTCCATCCGAGATATGCAACCCCAGTTGGCGAGCCTTCTTCAATTTTGCTTCTGCACTAGTGGCGCTGATGATGAAGGCCTTCCATTCTTTAAATTGATCTTCGTCCATCCAGAGGCTGATTGTGGGGAGCAGCCTCTTTTGGCAAATCTCAATTAAAGAAGAGTCCGAGTTGCAAGAGGGCAATTTCCTCGCGGTTTGGCGAAACCGCTCGATGTAATTCCTTGTCAGTTCTTTTTCTCCTTGAACAACGTCCATGAGGTTTGACATCGTCACATCTTGTCCCACCTCGTAGAACCTTTCCAAGAACATATTGTCACGCCCCAGAACCAGAATACTGGACGGAGGCGTACACAGCCAGCTACGCAATCCCAAAGTACGTTAATACTCTGAAATCACGTATAAGCTGTCAAGACATGGGGGTTACTCTACAAGCCATCAGTCAATCCTAAGGTTTAACAATCCTAGGTATCTCAATCACAGGCAATTATACAAGAGCAAGGAGCACGATCATCATACATACAATAGTAAGGCGTCCCGAACCATATATACATGACTGATCATGAAACCAGTACCACCGAACTGATGACTAGCTAGAGTATTAGTCGTACATGATAAGGACTAGCTATAGTCTAGAATACACATATCATGTTTATGCCCGTAGGCTACAATATCAAGAAAAATACCAAAACACGAGCTAAACACGTACTCGGGGCTAAACGTTACAAGAGGAGAATTTTCATATCAGTGGGAGGATGAAGAAGAAACCCACTGAGGCACTCTGGTGCTCCGGCTGGTCACCGCCGAGTAGATGGTGCGGTAGATCCTTCGGGCTCTTCTATCAGAACCTGGCCATGCAAAACCAGTGGGGTCAGACCCCAAATAGCAAGTACCACAAAGGAGGTCGAACTATGAACTTAAAACCAGCAATCATAGGCAATCAACAGGGAGAGAAAGCAATAAGTAAAGGAGGATCGAGATTCGTGCTGTACCAATGCACTCATCCCGATCATAGGAAGACAATAAGTAAATCATCATTTGACATAAAGTAAACTGGAGAACATGTTAAATAAATAGAGCCAGGCAATATACGAAGAGAGGACGAAGGTACTGTTCCGGAAGCCAGGTTACAACCCTTAAACCAAACAAGGACCGGGATTGTAACCTTTCGCCTGAACAGAACTTGGTCTCTGATCATTTATTGCTAGAGGTGACAACCGTTAAGTGACAATCAGAGAGTGACAATACAGAGTACAATACATTAGAGTGACAATCATTGCCACCATTATCCTGGAACAATTAGGAACTGGATCTAGACAAAACTTAGACTGGGAAGGTGATATACGATGGAATAACCATGGGACTAATCAGATAACCAGGTTACAACCCGTAAACCAAACAAGGACCGGGATTGTAACCCTTCGTCTGAACAGAACTTGTTTTTTTTTTTATCGGCAAGATAAAATCAAGGTTCACAATATCGGTATCGGAATCGGTATCAGACTATTCCTATGAGTATTGGTATCGGCGATATCGGTAGTATCGGCGGTATCGTATCGGAGTATCGGACTTTGGTATCGGAAAACAAATAATTATTAATAAATTATTTACATTTAAAAACATATATTTTATATATTTAGGCATAATTTTAAGTATTTTCAGTGTTATTTCTTCGTAGTTTTGAAATTGTATGAAATAGTAGTCACCCTTACCGATTGGTTTACATACAATAGATGTGATTTTCTTCACACACACACACACACAAAAGATGTGATTTTCTTCTTTTACATGCTTCTACAACCTCGTTATGCTTTAAACCCTTGTTGATTTGTCTTTTTTGTTTAATTTTCTTTGCCGAATTAACCGGAACAAAGATCCCCAATGTCGGTATCGGTCAATATTTGGTATCGGTCAGTATCGGTTGGTATCGGATCGGAACATGCTAAACCGGATCGGTATCGGCCGTATCGGATCGGTATCGGCCGATACTTTAAACCATGCTTTAAACCCTTGGTGATTTGTCTTTTTCGTCTAATTTTCTTTGCCAAATTGACCGGGAAAAAGACCCCCAATGTCGGTATCGGTCAGTATCGGATATCGGTCGGTATCGGATCGGGACATGCCAAATCGTATCGGTATCGGCCGTATCGGATAGGTATCGGCCGATACTTTAAACCATGGATAAAATAAGAAATCAGGACATGTAACAATCATGTACAAGATCAAGACAAGACTAGACAGATTGAACTCCATCCAACATTCACGGCCAATCATTGCCTACGGCTTTCTACATTAACTAGCTAGGGTTATCGCAAGCCTAGTTACTAACAAGATGCAGCGAGAATTCCAAGTCCGGTTACATGTTTGTTACTACCTGAGTGATCCCAGCAAAAAAAGAGAGGAAAAGATAGCATGATATAACAGACACACTGTAGTAAGATACATGTGTCCTAAGGTACCACACTCGACGACGGACTGGAAGTGCGCTCATCTCGACGGATAGCAACAAATCCCATGTATATATATATATAAGGCCGGAACCAAAGGGGCAACAGGTAACTGGAAAATTCTCCATGAACTATTTGATCAATCTAGTCTTTAACCTAGCCAGATTCAGTATGAATCCCTGACCGTGGAAAAACCAGGGATTCATGTCCTAGACATGATGCAAGACAATATTGGTTCACTTGTACAAACACAATCACCCACGGTGTCCAGGTTATTTATACTTGTCACGTCATGTTAGCCGTCGCAACAGCATTTCAAGGAGTATCATGTCAAGAGTGCACCACGGCAGGCCACTAACAAGAATTATCATGTCAAGAGTGCACCACCACGGGTCACTATCATGTCATGTTACTTGTTTCTGGTTACTGGTTACAGGTTAGAGTGCACCATGACAGGTCACCATCGTGTCAAGCAATTTCGTTCATTAAAGAAATAGCAAGCTATTAAGTGGGATCGTCGCAATTTAGGCCAAGAATAGAAAATGTACCGTACAATCAGGAGCTCCATATCAAAATAGAAGAAACTTGCACAGTTAATTAATATATATATATATATATATATATATATATATATATATATATATATATATATATATTCTTGAAGCCAAGGAAAAACTCTACAACTTTCATGTTGGGAGTGGAAAGAAATTCTGACCACAATTCAGGCAAATAAAACATTTAAACAATCATAGTGGACCCTATGCGGCCCAAAAGTGGAAGAACATGCATGCGGCCAAAGAGAGTGGGAGGCCACCCATGCGGCCAGCCAAAGCTTATGCGGCCAGAAAATAACTGAAGGGGCCATGCGGCCAGCAAGAAATATTCATGCAATCAGAAAAGACAAAGAGAGTGGGACCCGCAATAAATGCAAGCATCCACTCAAGCAAAAGAAAAGGGCACGTGGCCACTTAAGTACAGAGGCCATGTGGGACCCAACAATTAATGCAGTAAGAAAAGGTTCACGTGGCCAAGCAATGATGACAAGTATTATAATATATCATGCAAGTATATGCAGCTCAAGAAAGCCATGCGGCCAATATTAAATGCAAGGTCCAAAAGTACAATGTCCATGCGGCCATGCCACTGATTACATATAATTTAGTAAGCCATGCAAGTGGAAGGGGCCATGCGGCCAAAATGTAAACAATTAATGGCTAAGGCCATATGCAAGCAATGCTAGCTTAAATAAATAAATAAGCATGCAAAGGGCCATGCAGCAAATGCTTTGTAATGCATGCGACCAGTTCACTAACTAGTAGCCCATGCGGCCACTAATGCATTGGATGGTAGCCTATGCGGCCAACATATAATACAAGCGGCCAAAATGGCTAAGCATGCAAGCATTGCATGCAATAGTAAGAAAAGGCCATGCGGCCATGATATGAATGCATGCAGCTTGCATTATTAGCTAAGGCCAAAACATGCAAGCATAAAGCTAAAGCATGCAAAAATAGCTAACGCATGCAATGAATTAGCTAATGCATGCAAAAATGGAAATAAAGCTAATGGCTAAAGCAATTATTAATACTAATGGCTAAAGCAATTATTAATACTAATGGCTTAAAGCATGCAATTAAAGTATGTATTTAAATATAAAAGCTTATGCGGCTGTGAATTGTTCCCATGCGGCCAACATTACTTTGGCCATGCAAAATAATGCAAGCAAGCACGTGCTTGCAAATGCATGCAATTAATGGAAGCAAGGAAATGCTCATGCGGCCAGCCAATAAATGCTCATGCGGCCCAGCAAATAAATACTTGTCTGGCCAGCAAATAAGCACTGAGCCTATGCGGCCAACTCAATTAAATATTCAATTAAATGGCCATGCGGCTCAGAGCTAAAATGCTCATGCGGCCAAAAGTGTAATTAATGGCTCCCACAGAGAACATGTCCATGAAAAATACCATGGCCTCCATGCTCCTCCAAACCATAATAGGAACCCAAACCCTGACTCCCGTAGGTCAAACTTGGGTAAAATAAAATTCTCCACAACATGGAACCATCAGTTGACAACAACATGCAAGTTTGACAGATCAAAATCCATGAAAACCGAAAATACCATAAAGCTAGATCTACAACAATCCACTCGGTAAAATCGAAAACTCCAAGTTCTAAAGATGCTTAGAATCATGCAAGGAAGAAGATGGAACAAACAGAAATAAATTTGTTCAAGGTTCGACAAGGTGTACTTGCCTCTCTCTAATGGCTAGAGTTTGGTGGAAAAGAAATGAATGAGGGTGAATGAGGGAGAGAGAAAAAATGGCTTATATAACAAGCTCAAGTGATCTCCACCATTCATTCCTCTCCACTCAATCTAAACCATACACCTCATCTCATAAAGAACCAAACTAAACCAAACCAAGTCAAAGTGGAACCGAACCAAATAAAACCAAATCCAAGTTAAACCAAGTCATGAAATCCTACACTTAGGAAAATTTTAAAATATCACGCAAATCGATAAATACGAAATACGGCTCAAATAAACACGTATCCGTATAAAATACCGATACAGTGAGACGGATCTCACACATATGTTTGAAGCCGGCAAAGGAATGGATGTAGTTATCCGGCAGGTTGCGGTACCAATCGAACGCGACCCCCTCCAATACCCCGATGAATAATCGCGTGAGGTTGGCGTCGTCATGCGGTAGATGGTCTGTTGTGACCTCAAAGTAGGTCATATACCGGCTCGCAGAGGTCTTCCCGTCATATGGATTGATATTGAATGGTTTGTATCGTGGGGGGAAGGGGACATCTCTCCACGCAACGGGATACGGCTGTTGTATCCTGAGGTCCTGAGAGGATTCTCGGACGTGAAACATTGCACGGAGCTCCTGGACTTCTCTTCTCGCCTCACTAGCTTCTTCTGCAGCAGTGGGAGCCGATATTCCGGGTGGATTGTTGTCCGGGGTTGGCGCGATCGTGTTTGAATCCGCATTGACGGCGGGACCAAAGCTTGTTTGACCAGGTGTCCTTGCTTATAGAGCCGGTAGGGCAGCCTTGATCTCGTCCACTGACTTAACCAAGGTTTGGAGTATGGCCTCAAGAGTGTCGAGGCGCTGCCGATCACTGGGACCGTCTTGGTCGTTATCAGTCATGAATACCGTCCTCACATGAGGAGAAATGGAAGGGACTGTAGAAGACGTGCCCTCCGAATCATACCCTCGCATAGAGAAGTCGTCGGGATATGTGGGAATATTCTCCTCCGGTTCGGACTCGGAGGAGGTGCTACCCTCTGCAAAGGAGGTTGCCTCGTCTTGGCACCTGTGGACGTTTTCAGGGACGTCTGAGTCTGTTGTATCTGTTGGGAGAATTCTTTCCCCTAGTTCATCTTCTCGAAACGTCGGATTGTTATGGATGTTCCGAGTGCTACCCCCAGGGATGTAGATGACGAATCTCCAAGTGATGAAAATTTCGTCTTTGAGCGGGTACCTTGATAAACCCCTCCTGTGACGGCTGTGGACAACCCCCTAGATGAGAGTTTCTTGGTCGTGCTGGTTGAGATTGTCGGGCTGGACATTTTTATTTTCTTCCCTTCCTTGCCGGTAGGGGCGTTCCGGGCAGAATTACAGGAGGCGAAAGGAAGCGCCTCGTCCTCCGAGCTTTGTTGTAGGACCGGTCCTGGCTGCTGCAGTCGTTGGAAGACGGACTGCCAGTCCTCTTGCACTGTTGTCTTGTTGCAGCAGCAATTGACAATGACTTGAGTGCAGTGACGTCCATGGAAGGACTCTTTGCACGCCAAGGTTTCTTCCCTTTCCTTGCGCTTGTGAAGGATCACATCTCGCAAGTCAAGGACATCTCGATCAACCTCTGCACTCGCTCTGTGGGCCCGGGTATTCCGAACACACGAGTGCGTAGGTATCATGTTTGCTCCCTGATGCGGGGCTAGTAAAAGCACTCGCTCTCGATCATTGTTAGGAGACTCTTGAGAACCACCCTGTCCATTTGCCGCCGGGGGCTGGACACGGACGGTTCTGTAAAACTTTCCATCAGAGGCCCGCATAACAGTTAGCGGGACTCTCTGACGGTCAGTAGTTGGGACAGTTGACTGAGCTCGACGAGCCTGCGCGGTCCTGGACTTCTTCGCTCTAGCACCCGAGGGTGCGTAGTAGGAAGAGTCCAAGCTGTGCCGCATAGAGTCTGACACATCCTCATTGGAGCTTCTAAGGTCAGGCCCGCATGAGAGGCGGTCGAAAACTGAACCCGAGCCGCATAAGGCGGATGGCCGGCAGCTAGGATTGGATGCCGCATAGGTCATTTCCCTGCGGCTGGGATTGTTGGCCGCATATGCATTCTCCCTGCTGCTGGGATTGGTGGCCGCATACGCATTCTTCCTGCGGCCCACACCCTTATGCGGCTTCTTCTTGGACCGTATGGAGTCCCCGTTTGCCCCCGCAAGTCCAGCATCGTAGTGTTTTTCTTTGCTGAATTTGGGGACAGCAGGGTCATCTGCGGGCCTGAAGTGGGACCGCATGTGAGTCTTCTTCGCCGTCTTGAGCAGCAGGAAAAACTTGTTCCAGAGCTTGGGGAGAGGCAACGGTTTTGGGCCTCCACGTCTTGCGGGTCTTCTTTGGGCCGGCTCGCTTCTTGATTGGGCTAGAGCTCCCTTCGGAGAGCATCTCTTCGAACGCTTGCTGGTCGAATCGAACAACAAGCATTTGTTGCGTGGAACCGAGTTTGGCTGCGTCCGATTACATCACCAACTTATCAGCAGTGGAGAAATTAGTCCCCAACAGAGTCGCCATCGTGTTTGCCATTGATCGTCGTAGAACAGAACAATTTTATGGGAGGACTGAACTTGACTCACAATTACAAACTCGCTTGTACAAAAGAGAGCCTAGGAACAAAACCTAGGAAAAGCAATCTAAGTATAATTGTTTAGTTTTGATTCTGGGGGGTGACGGTAGAGGCTCGAAAAAGTGCTATCAACTCTGCCTTACTCCTTGGACGATCGAACACAACCTCGGCTCAGGTGAAGAAATGTTCTCTGAAGACACGAAGGGAAGAGTCTGCTTCTGAGCTTTGTGTGCTCTCCTGTGCGTCTATATGCCTCTTCTTCCTTCTCTTTTGCAAGGGAATAGCACATTGTTATTTATAGGAATTCATAAGGAATGGGATGTACAGCCACGTGGCAAATTTCGGGCCACATGGTTGTAACTGTGCCTCGAGACTCGATTTATAGTGGACAGCTAGGGGTTGGTTGAGATTGATCATGATCTGTTTGTTGCAGTAAATCTGAACTGTTAAGACTTGGTCAACCTCTGCCACGTGTCTCAACTACTATTCTGTAGCGAGCCGCATGAAGGATGTATCATGGCTGAGCCGCATGAGGGACTGTTTCATAACCGAGCCGCATGAAGAATGTCTCATGACCGAGCCGCATGAAGGACATCTCATAACCGAGCCGCATGAAGAATGTCTCATGACCGAGCCGCATGAAGGATGTCTCATAACCGAGCCGCATGAAGAATGTCTCATGACCGAGCCGCATGAGAGGTGTCTCATGACTGAGCCACATAAGGAGTGTCTCATGACCGAGCCGCATGAGAGGTGTCTCATGACTGAGCCGCATAAGGAGTGTCTCATAGGCGATCCGCATGAAGAGTTTTATAGCTGAGCCGCATGAAGAGTCTCCTTTGGTTCGTGAACTGTGCCGGATGTCATGATGATTTTTTCGTCTTTTCAGGAGCACGTCACGTCTTATCTTCGTGTCAGAGCTGTCATCTTTGTCAGAGATGTCACCTTTGTGTCAGAGTAATTATGGCCAGCTACATAAGGAGACATTTATTGCTTAGGCTGATTTCGAACCGCATAAGGCTCCCCCTTGCTCTTGGGCCGCATGAAGCTTTCTGGGTTTTGAGCCGCATGAGGCTCCATGTTGATTTCGAGCCGCATAGAAAATTCCTTTCTTTTCCATGCTTCTACAACTACCTTGGTAGTGGGGCCAGTCTTGTGGCAGCGGCAATTGATGATGGCTTAGGTGCAGTGATGTCCTGGAAAGGGCTCATCGCACGCCAAGGTTGCTTCTCTCTTCTTGCGTTTGTAAGTAATCACCTTTCGCAAGTTGATGGCAGATTGATCTACCTTCGTATCCGTTTTGTGGGCCCGGGTATCCCGAGCGTCCGGGTGCGTAGGTATCATATTTTGCTCCCTGATCTGAGGCTAGTAAAAGCACTTGCTCTCGATCGTTGTAGGAAGACTTTTGGGACCATCATACTTGCTCCCTGATCACCGGCTAGTAAAGCACTGCGCTCGATCGTTATAAGAAGACTTTTGGGACCATCATATTTGCTCCCTGATCTGAGGCTAGTAAAGCACTGCTCTCGATCGTTGTAGGGAGACTTTTGGGACCATCATATTTTCTCCCTGATCTGAGGCTAGTAAAGCACTGCGCTCGATCGTTATAGGAAGACTTCTGAGACCCATCATGTCCGTTCCGCATGTAGGATTGGACGCGGGTGGTTTTGTATAACTTTCCATCAGGAGCCCGTATAACAGTTAACGGTGTCCGCTGACGGTCAGCAGCTTGGACAGTTGACTGGGCTTGTTGAGCCCGCACTGCCCTAGACTTCTTCGACTTAGCACCCGAAGGTGCGTAGTAGGAAGAGTCCAAGTTGGAAGGAGGGAAGGGAAGTTGGTGCCCTTTTCAAATGAGGCAAGGGGGCTCTATTTATAGAATGGAGTGAGCCATTTCTTCTTCTCCTTTCCGATGTGGGACTAAAAGCAATATTTTCCATGCTTCTACAGGGATAAGTCTTGCTGTTTATTCTTACATGGTTATCCTTAAGGTATGCTTGATTAAATTCTGTAGCGGCTCAATATTTTAAGAACATCAACTCAGACACAAGGGAATTGACTTAATTGTACAATAATAGTATCTTCCATAGAGATGACTATCCACTTTTACCAAAGAATTCGCAGCCAATGCACTCCTATGTAGGATGGTGTGAAGGAAGTTTACCATCCATAGAGATGGCAATGCATGCAAGTTACATAAAGTTTGGCAGATAGCAAGTTGTAAAGACGAGAGATGAGGAAGCCAGCCATCAAAATCATCATTTGTTTAATCAAAGTAGGGTCTATCAGCTATTGGATACAAGTCCAAAAGGTTTAGATTAAAATCCACAATTATCAAGGTTATTTATAAGGGCACATCATATTTTGATCGGGGCCAGGTTTGGGGGGAAATTACTCAGGACAGCCCATTTTTTTTTTACTCATAGGGCTGTCCCAACCCAACACCCCCCCCCCCCCCCAAAAACCCAAAATTTTAGTTTCATTTCCAAATTTCATTCTCTCTTCCAAAACCCTAATTCCTCTCCTCTTCTTCTTCCTCTTCTCCACAATTTCCTCCATCCCTAAGCAACAACTTCTCATCTTCTTCTTGTCCAGCATCTTCCTCTTCTCCTCCACCATCTTCCTCTTCTACTCAAGACCGATGGCACCCAAACCCGCGTCGACTAGGACTGTCCAATTTTCTGGGAGTCCTACAAACTGATAGGACTGGCAAAAATAGTGGCAGTCCTAATTCACAGCAAGTGAAACAAATGACTGCCCAGTTTTCTGGCAGTCCTGACTGTATGTAGTCCTGGTAAAAAATGACTTTTATACCTAGAAATGGGATAGCCCTGAGTAATTTTTTCAATGGCAAACTTATAAATAAATCAAACTTAGAAATGGGATAGCCCTGAGTAATTTTTTCAATGGCAAACTTGTAAATAAATCAAACTTAGAAATGGGATAGCCCTGATCAAAATATGATGTGCCCTTATAAATAACCATTATCAATCATCGGTTTTATCTTGGATATGAAAGTATTGTCAAATGCAGAACTTTATTACACAATCTCTAGCTCAAATATACGCTTATGTTAACAAGCATTATCAACACCCTAGGAACTTCTTGATCATAATGATGCATGAATTAATACTTAACATGCAGTTAAAACTAACTGAAAAAAATCTCCAAAGCATTTTAACAATTAATCAATATTATACTATATACACCTCCATTGCCCTTCCATTAGTTTCTTGTATTTTAGAAACACTGTTTTAAATATAGGATGCTGAAACTATTCAGTTGTTCAATTGTTTAGCACATTTTCAAATTTCAATTAACATATCCACTTAGGCACCAGATTTCGTAATCATGTACAGTAACAATTACCAACCAGTACATTTTCTCTGGTTAAGAAAGATCAAATAAAGAACAAATAATAAACACAAAAGATTATTATTTCAGTGAATGGAACTTCCAAATAGATGTCAAGCTATCTTGTAGCAGAAGATAAATGAGTTAAACAGGATCCTTAGTCGGCTCGCAAGAGATAGATGAACATGGAATTTAAGAACCTAGATAAAAACTAAATATGTTAGGAAGACGATATTGCAAATAAATATGACTGGAAACTTACATCACTATTATCAATAAGCTGTTGGCAATTGGGGCATTCACGATTTGCTTCAATTCCAACATCTTTGATCTGATAGTTAGAGTAGTGGCTAGCATTCTTTATTTTGGTGGCAATTGCCTTGCCATTAATCAGCCATGCCCTAAAGAGAAAAGGCCAGGGAAACAAGCAATCAAGTCAGTAATAGCACAATCAAACATGGTCAATTGGTAAGACCATAAGAGCATCTTAGAAAACATAGTATTGGAGAAAGCAGATAAGAAATCATTGAGACTTTGAGATGCAATACATCAATAATTACTATCTAAAATATGATGATTAATAGCTTTAGGCATAATATACACAGCATACTGAAGACTTGCATTATACTAATAAAACAGTGAAAGTACATAATAAAATAGACAGTTCCACTGATAGAGGAGAGAAACATACTCAACTACATGCCCCTCTTTACCCACCCATGCATGTTATTTACACATACAAAACATCAAGGGAGTCCCAAATGTTTTCAGTTGGCTAACATGAAAATATTTGTCTAGCATGGTAAAATACAAAAAAAACTGACTGTTTAGCCCATCTCTTGATCATTCTATGATATTTCGGTGCAAAGCCTAAATTTGTTGCTTGGAAAGTAAAGTCGAGTCTTACTGAAACCAGAAGAAGGGTGTGATGATGTTATAATACCATTTTATAGAACCAGTGCACCACATCAGAAAAGCTCCAAACCCAGAAATTGTAAACCGCCAGAACTGGTAATGTCAATGTTCAAATCCAATGCAAGCTATTACAAAGACGCAAACACCTAAGATATGATAACATTTCTAGAACCCTACCCATTTGGGCAGATCCAAAGAAAAAGTGGAGTAGGAAAGTCCTAATGTTTCCAGGATTACTCAAATTGACAGATCATCATTAAGAAGGGAATCTGAGCTAAAACCATGTCCTAATTTCCATAATCAGCAAGCCTTCTCAGTATAGATTTATAAATTCTACCCTTAATAGAAGTTCTAGCAAGTGAAACACATCCCCAAAATGTCAACTTGTTGGCCCATCATCGTAAATCATTCTATGATTTTCATACTGGAAGCCCTAAATTGGATGCTCAGTAGGAATCCAAACTGATTCTTGGAGAAAATAAGTACACACACCTTTGATGTCAATAATACCATTTTATAAAACCCTATTTATTACATATACAAAAAATGTGGACAGCCAAATTTTGGTGATGTTAATGTCTGTTGGAAACTACACGAGGGGTGGGATGGTCAACGCATGGCACAACAACTCAAGCAGCAGGTTTGGTCAGAATTGTAGTCGTCAGTGAAGAGGACAGACGGGGCAGGTGCAACAATGGCGGAGGTTGGATCTCAAGATGCCCGGTATCAGCAGTCTGGTGCAGTGACCAGGAGTCATTGGCAGACGGTCCTAGAGGAGTGGAGGACAAGCTGGTGTAGGCTGGGCTGCCAGAGGAGGCTGATTTGTCACTGGTGGTGATGGTGTGGGATCAAAAGTAGAGGATATACTTGTTGGCATCAGAAGTGGTGGATGTGAAGAAGGGGATGCAGCAGGTTGGAGAGCCGTTGGGGCAGTCACAACGGGACCAAAATGTGTCGGATCCATATTGGGGAGTAGTGGCTGGTGTTGGAGTAGGTTGGGAAACAGAGGAGTTGGGCTCGGGGAGGCATAGGTGTTTGTCGGGGTTGCCGCTGTTTTTAGTCGGGATTGGCACTCAGCAATCGGATCAGCCAGGAGGAGATGAGGTTGGCTAAAGGAGTTGGGTCACTGAATTCTTTTGGAGTTTTTTAGGAATAGTTGTAGGTGAAGAAGAATGGGAGAACTAGGAGTTGGGCTAGGGTTTTGTGGTCTGGGAAAGATGGAGGTTAGGTTTTGGAGAAGGAGATGGGAATTCTTAAGGTTAAATAATGAAGAAGATAATGGAATTAGTCATTTATTTTCACTCTTTGGCTTAATCAAAGAGAAATACAATTTCTTATAGCAAATTGTATCAATTTACCTTCTTTGTCGAAACTCTTCATAGTCTAGAAAAACTTGAAGGGTGCTTCTAGGTTGTGTCAAACTTAAATTGCATATCCAAAAGGTAGGTTCTACCTACCTACCAGCTGGCCACCTAGGTTTTATGCTCATAGCTTACCTTGAATAGGAACTTGACACCAACATTGAGGATGAGATCAATCGACGGCCATTGATAAAAACTTCCAAATCTTAGCCGACCCTATTCTGACAAGAGAAGACTAGGGTGATGATGAGGTAATAAGGAAGATGAAAATGGATAGGTAGATGGATGGATGGATGGTTGGCTAGGACTTGGTTTAGAGTGAGATGGATGGCTAGGATTTTATTCTTGTGAACTATGTTACGATACAATGCTGGGAACAAAACTGGGAACAATTAGGATATCATTCATTGAGTGATTTGAGGACATATATAGAGAGGAAACTTCCTCAAAGAAGTCTAGCCAATGATGGACTACAGTAGCTACATAGACCCACTAACTCAATACAATCACTGAATCAAACAATGTTAAAGTAAGATACTGTAACATTTATAGAACCCTACCAAGCAAGAAGGAGCTGTAATCATTCACAGTGCAGGCTATCCAAACGACACAAGCCTCCAAATCTTTTCTTTTTAACGTACAGTCCAAATAGAAGTTCTATCCAGAAAGAAACCTCAAAAACCTTTTGGCTCATCATTCTATAATTTGGTAATGCGATAAGTTTTTGCTGAGCAATGTGGAAGCTGCTGACATGCAAATAGCAACCAGTTTGATTTTAATATCCTATGTATATATAACCTAACCATCATCAGGTCATATTCCAAAACCTTCAAAATTAGCAAAAAAAGACCCATCCTTTTTTCCCACATCATCCTAATATTTCTGTGATATCACAGTGCATTCCCAAAATTTAAGTATGTCAAATGTTGGTAATATTTCTAGAACCCTAACGACTCGAACACATCAGAACGAGTACTATTCAAGTCCAATCTTCCAATTTCCCCGATTGGGAAGATCGTGCATTGAGAAGAGAATCTGAACCACAACATATACAATAATAATCTAAATTCCTGACAGAAACCTAGAGCCTACTCATAATAGAAGTTACTTGCCACCCCCCAAATGTAAAACTTTTGGCTCATATCCCAAAATCACTTCATAATTTCACAATGCATGTAACCACCTAAGACATTGGCTGCATATTTATAAAACTCTAACCATTGAGCACATCAGCAAACACTCCGGAAGCTCCAAATTAACAAGAAGAAAAACAAAAGCCCTATCTGCTTGCTTTGAACCCTTATTCTTACAACAGCAAATCTTTCCCCAAATAACTATTAAAATATGCGAACAAGAAATCGAAGGCAATCAATTTTTTGGCTCATCATCCCAAATCACTCCAATTTCAGTAGGCACAAAAACTCTATGACTGATTGCATTTAAAACCCTAACCACTTGAGCACATCGAACAAACTCCAAACAAGCCAAAAAACCCAAAAAAAAGCAAAACAAAGGAAAACCAAAATAACTAGGTCACACTAAATAGTGTTATGTCAGTGTTGGTGTCCTAACTGCAACGTGTCCGTGTCCATGTCCGAAAAACCAAATTTAAATACTACCCACTTAAAGCGCACCAGAAAATTACATTACAAAGGATCACCATCAAATTCAAACCTCCTTTTCTCCCACCCGAATCTATATCCATTTCCAGTATTTTCCCAATTTAACTGGAAGATCAATATCTGGAGAATGTGACCAAGAAATCAAAAAGTAAGCTCTCTTTTTTTCGGGCTCACCATCTGGAATTACTCCATAGTTTCATAAAGCACTGAAGCCCTAGGCTGTTGATTACATTTCTAGAACTCTAACCAATTCGGGCACTGCAGAACTCCAAACAAGCAAAAAAAAAATCAAATTAAACCCTACCCATTTGAGAATGCATGAAGACGTCCAGAACTGGAAACAATCTCCATCAAATTCAAGCCCTTTTCCTCTCACAACATCAATCTATCAAATCCATCTTTCACTCAAATTAATAGAAAGACCACTGGCTGGAGACATTGTTGGGAATGCGGTGTGACCCGAACCGGAGTTGGCCCATGAGGTGCGATATTAGACTGGGCCCATATAACTTAAAAGAGAATTCTCATGTAAAAGGCCTGAACCAATCCCAATTATCTACACATCATGATCTCACCTCCTACCGATGTGGAACTAAATTACAACCTCCATTTTTACCCCCTTTAAGGGCTCAACCAGAAACGAAATATAATCCAACACGTGTTATCAGAGCCCAAGGTTACAGGACTAGTTTCGACGATTCTAATTAGTTCGAACAGATATGATGAACGTTCATGCGTATAGTACGGATATACA
This sequence comes from Iris pallida, assembly GCA_029216955.1. NCBI lineage: Eukaryota > Viridiplantae > Streptophyta > Magnoliopsida > Asparagales > Iridaceae > Iris > Iris pallida. The sequence goes on from JANAVB010003200.1 coordinate 22,716,034, forward strand.
GAGCTCTCTTCTGAGTTGGAAACATATGCAACTACACGGATTGGCTTCAAAGGTAGGTTTGATACGCCCAAGGTAAAAAAGACGTGGTGGCACAAAAAATAGTAGGATGAACGTGACGGTTTTGGTTCTATAGTCGAACAGATCGAGATGACAATATGTTTGATCTCTGCGTGCTCGGCTGGCAGAACAAAACAAAGGAAGCAGGGATGCTAAGGTTGTTCGGCTGGCAGGAACGAGCAAATGTAGCAGGGTGCTAAAATTGTTCGACTGACGGGACGAGGTAAAGTTAGGAAGGGTGCTAGGTTGTTCGGCCGGCGGAACGAACAAAGATAGCATGAGTACTAGGTTGTTCGGCTGCCGGAAACAAGCAAAGATAACAAGGGTGTTAAGGTTGTTCGGCTAGCGGAAACGAGCTTAGGTGAAGAGGACGTGAGCTAAAAATCAATTTTTCAGATGATCATCTCTAAATATCTTCATAATGAATGCATTTAGAAAACACCATTCGAGCACACCAGCGAAAAGAAAAACATCAACTCAATCCACTTGAGAACATCAGAAAAAGTCCAGAATCCCCACCAAACTCGAGCCCTATTTTCTCCCACCACACCAATCTAATCAAAATCCCATCTTTTCCCCAAATTAATCGAAAGACCAGTAACTAGAGAACGTGAGCTCGAAATCAGAAGTAATCAAATCTTTCAGGCTCATCATCCACTAAATAGCTTCCTAGTACACTGCATTTGTAAACCCCCCCCCCCCCCCCCCCCCCCCCCCCCCCCCCCCCCCCCCCCCCCCCCCCCCCCCCCCCCCCCCCCCCCCCCCCCCCCCCCCCCCCCCCCCCCCCCCCCCCCCACCCCCCCCCCCCCACCCCCCCCCCCCCCCCCCCCCCCCCCCCCCCCCCCCCCCCCCCCCCCCCCCCCCCCCCCCCCCCCCCCCCCCCCCCCCCCCCCCCCCCCCCCCCCCCCCCCCCCCCCCCCCCCCCCCCCCCCCCCCCCCCCCCCCCCCCCCCCCCCCCCCCCCCCCCCCCCCCCCCCCCCCCCCCCCCCCCCCCCCCCCCCCCCCCCCCCCCCCCCCCCCCCCCCCCCCCCCCCCCCCCCCCCCCCCCCCCCCCCCCCCCCCCCCCCCCCCCCCCCCCCCCCCCCCCCCCCCCCCCCCCCCCCCCCCCCCCCCCCCCCCCCCCCCCCCCCCCCCCCCCCCCCCCCCCCCCCCCCCCCCCCCCCCCCCCCCCCCCCCCCACCCCCCCCCCCCCCCCCCCCCCCCCCCCCCCCCCCCCCCCCCACCCCACCCCCCCCCCCCCCCCCCCCCCCCCCCCCCCCCCCCCCCCCCCACCCCCCCCCCCCCCCCCCCCCCCCCCCCCCCCCCCCCCCCCCCCCCCCCCCCCCCCCCCCCCCCCCCCCCCCCAAAAAAAAACCCCAAATCAAAACCTAAACCCTATCCTTTGATAACATCAAATGCCCATAACTGACAAAGAACCCCACCGCCACAAAAAATTCGAACCTATTTTTCTCCCACGACGCCAAATCCATCAAAATCCAATCTTTCCCCAAATCGATAGCAACAGCTACATAATCTGACCTAGAAATCAAAATCAATTCCAAAATTAGAACTTCTGATTCGATTGGGATTCCGTACCTGGCCATTCGCAAGAGGTTTGATGAGAGAGTGTGTGTGAATGATTTGGGAAAAGGAAAGGTCTGGTTTTTATTTATTGACTCCGACCAGTCAGTCCCTTTCTTCACTATACGAAGCAATAATCTCTTTTTGGCGGGAAAAATTTGGGAGGATGTGCGGCCACGTGGACGGTGTTGATTCGTTTGCGGGAATCTCGGGTGTACTGAGCCTTGTGTCTGTACGGCTGAGGTGAAATGTCTTTCTTGCTGCCCAAGCTATATAGATTTAACCGTTACAACTGAGTGGGTTAAATCTTAATGTGGAGTTAAATTATCTTCTGCGCAATTATTATTATTTATTATTTATTTTATTATATTTTAGGCGAAGTAGTTAAGTTCTTTTGGTACAACGAAAGAACAATATATTTGAAAAGTTACAAACCAATTTGTCAAAATTGGCTCATTGAGACGTGTCGATGGAAAATAGTACGACGTTAAAATGAAGCGAAGATAACCAACATCACCAAAACTAGGGATGTTTATGATCAACCTAAAAAAATTAATTAACCGACAGAACATATCGAACTGACTACCAATTGTTCCGATGTTTCGATAATTCGGATTTGATACCTAAATAATTCCACAAATCGATTATGGTTTGTGATTTCCTAACCGACTTTTATATATGTTTTACTAATTTCTCTACCATTGAAAATACATACTATGGCTTATTATATACAAATGAGTTTATGTTTAGATATATACTTAGGTTAACACTTTAAATTGGTTTAACACATGAGTTAATATTTAATATTTGACTTTAAAAATTCGATATAATATATATGAATATAGTTTTGCCACCAAAAAAGACATTGTCTTGTTTTATGATTCCTATGTGACATGAGATACAAGACAATGCCTTTTAGATGGCAAAAATATTCACAAAAGTCAATGAGATAGAAAAGTCTTCTTCAATACAAAAGTATTGAGATGCATACTTTTTTCAACTTCGAGGACAACCTCTCATCTTCTTTCGTTTTCTTAATATTTTTTTACTCAATAACTAATGACATGAGGTGAAGACATTGTCTAAAACTAGCTAGATAACTAACTTCATAATATATTTTATAACTTTTGTTACATAACCTTCACAATTTACATGAAAATTGCATAGGAGAAGGATTTTTAAAAAATGTCCTTCCTATGGGGCAACAACCTTTTTCAAAGTTACAATGGGGTCGGAGATGTACTTAGCAGCAAATGTTTTAAAATTCGGATCGGATATCAGACCAATCAGGACATAAATTAGGTCAAATAAGTCAAAATAGTGGGTTAATTCAGATTGAACCGATTATATAGACTTAAAATCTTACATTTAATATATTACATAGTACATAGCTACATATATACTACTTAGAAGTAGAGTTAGTAAAAAAAACAAATATATTAACTTTGATTGCATGTAAAACCAAAATATAAGTCAAAAGTCAAGATGAAACCGGTTCAAAATCCAATGGGTCAAACGGTTCGGTGGTGTGTGACCGGGTATATACAAAAAATTTACTGTACCTAAATAAATGTTATATAAATTACTACAAACGGAAAAACTTTAAAATAATTTACAGGAACGAAACATGCCACCGATTGAGATGACGGAAAAATGAAAGCTGTAAAAAAAAAGTATATATCCGCAACTGAGTTAGATGGCTGAATTTGGACATAGATGGGGCCATGGGTTGGTTTTTTTTGTTTGGTTTTAGTTGATTTTGGTTTTAGTTGATTTAAATTTTGTAATTGTTATAGTTTAAATTTTGTTGGTCTTTAAAAAAAATTTATTTTAAAATATTAATTTTAATGTTAGTACTAATATTAACATTAGTATTAATATTAATATTAATTTAATATTATATTAATATTAATACTAATGTTAATATTAGTACTAATATTAAAATTAATATTTTAAAATAAATCGTTTATATAGACCAACAAAATTTAAACTATAACCATTACAAAATTAAAACCAACTAAAACCAAATATAAAAAACAAACAAAAACCAAACAAAAAAACCCAACCCATGAGCCAAAGCTAAAATTCCTTCTTCTTTTTTTACAACTTTCGTTTTTTCGCCATCTCAGTTAGCAGCATATTTCGTTTCTGTAAATTATTTGAAGTTGTTTCGTTTGTAGTAATTTATATAAAATTTATTTTGGTACAGTAATTTTTTTTGATATATATACACCATTAGATATGTCCTTTTTCCCATGTAGCCCCGTCCATGGGGGCTAGGGCTGTAAAACGATTCAAACAGTTTGTGTCCGGCTCGCGTTCGGCTCGGACCAAGCTCGGTTCGAAGCTCGTTCGTGGACAGGTCGATACCGAATTCGGTCGTTTTTTTTTTTTGTTCGAAGTGGTGTTCGAACCGAGTTCGACCATAGGTTGTTCGACTCGATCTCGTTCGCGAACTGGCTCGAACTCGGCTCGGTTTCTATATTATAGTTTTTTCTAATATATGCTACTTTTTATGGATGTTGATAAATTTTGTCTTATAAAATTTACTCTCTTTTTGTTATTTATATGATGGTAAATTTGTGATGTAAAAAGCATAATTAATTCAACAACAAAAAAAATCTTTAAGACTTGAGAGTAACCGTACAACAAGTTTAATGTGGTTTTTGTTCGGTCCCGGCTCGATCTCGGCTCGGGCTCGTCCGAGCTCGAGAACTAAATCGAGTCGAGCTCGATCGTTTCGAGCCTATAATCAAACCGAGTTCAAACACCATTTTTGAGCTCGATCTTGAGCTCAGCTCGAATAAAGCTCGTTCGATACTTTAGTCGAACCGAATTCGAACACAGTTTGTTCGAGCTCGTTCGTTCGATTTTCAGCCCTAATGGGGGCTGGAACTGCTCCTTTGGAGCACAATTTCTGTCGGCTGCAGCACTTTCTTCGGGGTTGCATTTCGTACATGAAGGTTTTTCTTATTCTCAACAAATGGTTTCTATATCTTGATTTTGTTAAATAAAACATCAAATCCTGATTTTGTTTAAAAAAAATTGAGATAAACTAGAGGAGAAGATGTTAGGAATAACATCGGAATCTATTCTCCAAGGCATAGGTTCTTAACGAATGAACCTACTTGAAAAATTATAGCATGTAAAAATTACTAAAATATCAAAATTATAAGACAACAACTCCACTTTATGCAAAACAAGATTAGTGCTATAATATCAAAATTATAAGACAATTTAAACGAGTAGCTACAACTTTTTCAATTCAAAGAAAACTCAAGAAAACACCAAGAGAACTCAAGAAATTATGAGAGCAAAAAAAAAAAAAAAAACTCAAGAAATCAATGAAAAGTTGACTTCTACCTTCTTTCTAACTTGTCAATAACTGTACTTGGAAATATGCACCTGCATATCTCATTTACTTATCTATGACCTGTATTGTGAGCTCAAAGTGGAGTTTACTCAATTCTTTGACCTCTGTTTGTTAACAACATTCTGAAGCCAGAAAACATTTTGAGAGCAGTAATTACAGTTACTAAAACTTCCTCGATCCTATGGCTAACTCCATTCTTGGATAGATCTATGGTAACCTTCCACAATCCTCACACTACTTCCAAGCAACGTTCACAGTATCAGTATCAGACCTTTCCTATGAGTATCGGGATTGGCAATATCGACAGTTCGGATCGGAATATCGGATTTTTTTGATAATATTGGAAAGAAAATAATTATAAATAAATTGCTAAATTGTAGAGAATTTTTTTTCCATACATTTAGTCATTTTTAAAGTATTTTCTGTGTTATTTCTTAGTAATTTTGGAATTGAATGAAATAGTAGTCACCTTTCCCGATTGCGATATATGTTTTCTCCTATCACATCTTTTACAAAATTATTATACTTTTACACCCATGTTGATTGGTATTTTGTTTTCTTTTTTGTCGAATTGATCGAAAAGGAGACCCCTAATGTCGGTATCGTTCAGTATCGATCGACCGGTATCGGATCGGGACATGCCAAATCGTATCGGTGGCCGTATCGGATTGATATCGGACAATACTGCAAACTATGCTTCCGGGGCTCATTTCCAAACTGGATTTCTTGGTTGTTTGGTTACGGTCTCATTATAGCTATAGATAGTTTGTACTAAGGAACTCTGGTATCAGTGGCCAATAGGCTGAGATCAATAGGCTGGATTGAGTTTCACAGGTATTATTGATCAAAAATTATTCTTCAGGTTTTTCTTAGGTACTCATATGCTTTATCAGTGGTGTAGAGTTTATACACTTCATCCCTGTTTCTGTAGGTTCAGTGCTTTCCAGTACACTTCCTATCCCCAAAACTATATTATCTTAAAAAAAAAGGAGAGTACTTTTTCATATTTCATATACCCCAAGTGCGTTCACCATAATGGAGTTGTTAATTTGGACCTGGTCCCTGACCTATGAAATTATATTAGTTACTAACTACACCAAAGTTATGTGGACGTATGAAATTATATTAGTTACTAACTACATCAAAGTTAAGTGTATGGTATATGTGTATTTGGAGTATGATCTTAGTTTGTGTGAGAACTTTTATGATACTCTTATTGGAAATGCGGTGTGACCCGAACCGGAGTTTGGCCTACGAGCCGCTATATTGGATTGGACCCATATGCTTTAAAAGAAAATTTTCATATAAAGTCTGAACAAATCTCAATTATCTACGCCTCATGATCTTATCTCCTATCTGATGTGGGACTAAATTATCAACTCTATTGTTATCTTCTTTGAGCACTCAACCGGAAACGAGCTACAATTCAGCAATCTTCACCTTAGTTCGTTTCCACTAGCCGAACAATCTTATACCATCCCTGCTACCTTTGCTCGTTCTCGTCAGCCGAACAACTTTAACACCTATACTACCTTTGTCCGTTCCCGCCAGCCGAGTACCTAGGAGATTTGTTTTCCGTCAGATGAACAACCTTAAGCACCCATGCTACCTTTGTTCGTTTTCGCCAGTCGAACACCTAGGAGATCCAACATATTGTCATCTCGATCCGTTCGACCACATAACCAAACCGACATGTTCATCTACACCACTATTGTGTGCTAACCACAACGTCTTGCTCAACCTTGGGCATGTTGGACCCACCATTGAAGTCAATCCGTGTAGTTGCCTCCAACATTAGGTCTGATTCGTTTTTCGCCTACGAAATTTTTGACACTCAGACCAATTTATGGACGATGCTCCTAACTCTACCTTGAGAAGGGAGCTCGTATAACCCGATTATACGCATGAACGTTCAATACCATATGTCTCAAACCAATTAAAGTCGCCAAAATCAGCCCCTATAACCATGGGATCTGGTACCACTTGTTGAAAATGCGGTGTGTCAAACTGGAGTTTGGTCCATGAGATACGATATTAGATTGGACCCATATACTTGAAAAGAAAAATTCTCATGTAAAATCACCATCGCCCATCTCCGGGTTGTGTCAATGCGCCTCCGACACGATACGGTCTACATTTTTGGAGTGCCCATGTTTCCTAGACAGGGAGTCTAGATTCCCTTTGTTAAACTATATGGAGGACAAATATGCTATTTAGCAAAGCTAATAACTGCATAATTTTATATTTTCACCCTTCTGGTCTTCTGCTACAACTCTCTTGATCTTGCAAGACTAGGTAGGCTTTCCTTCTTTCTTTTTTTTTTTTTTCTTGCAACATCTCAAGTTCCCCATTTTTTGCTTAAATTTGATGCATAGAAGTGATTTGGCCCTGTTACATACGTCACAAGTTGAACAAAGTTTATATTAAATTTTGTATGATACATTACTGATACCAGAACTTGTCAACGAATGCATCACATCTGCACACCTATAACCTGGATAGAGCTCCTACTGAAGTTTACTTTGACAATCGTTAGGATAGCAATTATGAGGTATTTTTACAATACGGGTCACTAGCGGTTATAAGGTCCGGTTATGTGTGGTTTTAAGTTGCGGATTTTAAACCAGTCAAATTCATGTTTGATAATTCATTAACGAGCGATTTTGAATTTTTTTTAGAAGAATAAAATTATCTATATGTCCTTATATAAACAAAAGTTCCCCCGAAGTTTTATTTCAAATGTCTAAGTCTTGCTTGATGCATGATTCTTAGAAATATCTTTATGGTTGTGTATCATACAGTACTCGACTTCGGCAATAACCAGATATGATTGTGAATGTTGTACTTGTATGAAGATGAAGTTTTTGTGCATCGCCTCCACTACTTAATTATATTAGAAATGTATGTAGTAACATAATATTTGATTTCTGCATATCGTAAGTATTTGTTAAAGAAATTTGATTTTGTGACTGGATCTTCATGCAGCCGCTTTAGTGAAGAATTTAGCGAGTTTACTCTCTGCACTTTCTTATTACAAGTCTAGCTGGGTTATTATATTCTATATGTGGTGTAATGGTGGTGACAAAATAAATTAAAAAGTAGAGGAACAAAAAACTTGAAATGATCTATTTAGGCATAATAGTTTTTATTTTATAATAGACAAACAAAATAATCTTAGTTCTGTCGATAGTCATTATTTTATTCTAAGAATGATCGTCTGGATGAAGGTAAAAGAGTCTATAGATGAACAAGATTTAAAAACTCATTGAAGAAAGTAGTAGAGAAAGACAGATAAATTGATAGGGTAGTACTAGTTATAATTATATATTGGGATATTTAGCAAATTCTCCCATTCAAATTATTGAAACTAGCATATACTCACACTTTCTAAAACAATAGCAAATGACATCATCCCTTTGTATGGAACAAATAACATTTTAAGATATACCTCCACTATTTAATCAAAATTATGGCTGATTTACAAAGGAATGGGGGCATTTGTTTTTGTTTTTTTTTTAAAGTGAGTGTATATGCTAGTTTCTTCTATATTTGGAATGGGAGCATTTGCTAAAATATTCCTAAATTGGGATCTCTCTTATATTATTTTTTGGTGAGAATATAAATGGAATAAAATAATAGAAATCCTTAAAACTCATCGATTTTTTGGGTTTACGAAGCTATCCAAAATTATAGTATACTGATTTTAGGAGATTGTTGAGTCGATCAAAATCAGTGCCTCAAAAAATTAACAAATAGTTTTTTTTAAACACTTACCCCCAAAACCGGTGAAAACATGGTTGCCAAGCGAATCCACTAATAAATACTACTCGATGTCTTTGAACAATAGGTTTAACAATTGGTCCTCAACCCAATAATTGTATCTTTGTCTATTGTTCTTGTTATTGTCGGGGCACAATTTTTCGATGGAAAACTGAGAAAATGAAATAATTGTAAAGACAACGTTTCAAAGCAACTCTTCAAAGAAGGTGCACAGCAGAGATACTAGGAGGATTCTTGATTACGATAATCTAAATAGATTTCGTAACCGTAGCAAACGACAATAGCACTTCTAAACAGAAGGTACGAATCGAAATGCTAACAACAACGAAGATGACCGGCGATAGATGGAAGATGGTGGCCTGCTGGGGTGAATGATCACCGTTGCTCAAAGCTTAATTCGCCCCACACGAATAGCTTCCAGGAACCAGCAAGTTCGTTGGAGAACTTTGGAACACTTTGCTCTTCTGACTCCTCGGATGGATGCGGACTCCTGCGGTAGCAAGTGACACGGGTACAACGCCTCTCTTCTCTCTCAACTTCCGTAGGAATTCGTAAGGAATTCTGAACTCTGTACTTGTGTTAAAAAACACTACTATACTTTGAATATCACTTGTGTATTGCTGTGAGAGAGAAGAGAGCCTTATATAAACTTGCGCAGTAACTGCCCAGTTAGCAGAACGTTCGGGACGTAAAAAAAATCGTTCTGAACGTGCTGTAACTGCTCAAATCGTGTATAGACACGATCTGAGTCAACTTGCCCACAGTGCGCACAACTTACGCATTGCGCGCACAACACCAGTTGCGTCACCTGCACCACATTGCGCCATACGCACCGCGCGCAAGCCGCGCAATGCGCACACTGCACCACTCGTGCAACCTGCGCAAGCCGCGCAACGCGTGCTAAGTGCAATATGCGCCAACAAAAATGTTCTATTATGCCTCATGAGTCCATGAGCCTGAGTCCGAGTCCCTAAGTCCCTACGGGACTTAGCTCCAATGGAAATAAATTTTCCAAGAGCAAAAAGCATGAATGCTTTCATTGTTAATTTAGCCTTTTTTCTATTAGAAAAATAATCCGACATGGCACACCCATGTGTACCTCCACACTACTTGTGCATCTCTAAACAAGCAAAGCTATTATATAGAGATACAACTCCTTTGACCTAGCCGATGTGGGACTAAACTTTCTAAAACAAAAGGCCAAAATCCAACAATCCCCCATATATCTTTATATATATGGATTTGAGTATTCTCCACAGTAACTGTCCATCATGCATTAGGAGAGATGTCGCTGACGACTTGAATCTTCCCGCATGGGTCAAACAACAAATTATAATACAAGAATTGACTAAGCCTTGAATTCTGCATCACAGCGAAAATTCTTCCTACTCACATAATGTAGTTATATGTGATTCTGGCTACACATTAAAGGCCATGTGCCAGCCTAATTTTAGTGTATAATTTTGGGCATCTACAAGTTTACCCTCAAGAGACGGCCTGATATCTCTTTGTCCATACACTATAGGTGAGTTTTTTTGTTAAAGAGACATGGCATGAAGCGCTTTGAGCTTCCCTTGCGGTGCTACGCCGCTATTACATGGCCTAAAGTCGAGGCCTTACCCCATACCGGGAACCTCATCGTAGTGTCATACTACTGTAGCATGAGGCCGCCGTCTCTTTGTAGTACCATACTATCCAGTATGAAGCCTTAGGCTCTCTTGCGGTGTTACGCCGCAACGATATGGCTTGCAAGACCGAGGCTTTACCCCTATCCGGGTACTTCATGTGGTGTCGTGTCACTGTAACATGAGGAATCCTTCCTCTTTGTAGTACTGACTGTAGAAGCATGGAAAATATGAAGTTCATGCCGATCACAACTGACCGCATAAGTACTTTGGGCCAAATTGGTCCGCATAAAGAAGAGTCGCATGACAGACTCGACATACCCCCTGCGGCCCATCTTCACTATCTCAGATTATATATTAAAAAGCAACCAGACTGATTTGAGCCGCAGAAGGAAGAGTTACTTATGCGGCCAAGCCGATCGGCCCTTCTGATAAGGCTGACAAACTCTGTCAAAACTGACAAACTGACAGCTCTGACACTCTGACATAAAAAGAAGATAAGACGTTATTAGACAAAATGTCATGTCACCAGCCTGAACATAGTCATGCGGTCAGAACGACTGTGACCCGAGTCGCATAAACCTAATTCATCTCAATCTATGCGCTGCATGCGGCCAAAGGTGACTACAACCTGAGCCGCATGAGTTTATGCGGCCCAAAATATAGAATCTATGCGGCTCAAAAGTTTCCAAGCTATATGTGGACTAAGGGAGACTACTACCTAATCCGCATGAGTCTTATGTGGCCCAGTATGGCCGAACACTAAAAGACCTATGCAGCTCAAAATGACTCAAGCAGATTGATCCTATCCTGTGATAGGACACGTGGCAGGCTGACCAAGTCTCAACCACCCAGATTTACTGCAAATAAATCTCAACAAGTCACCAGCTGGCGGCCAAGGAGTGGGTCTTTGTGTGCTGTTATAGCCACGTGGTCACATGGCCATCTATGCGGCTCAAGATATCTATCACTATAAATAGCAGGGTACCACATCCATGTAAAAGGCTGGCAACCTACGAAGGACAATTTCTTCAAGAGCAAGGATCGTGTCAGATAGTCCAAGGAGTAAGGCAGAGTTGCTACACTTTTCTGAGCCTCCATCGTTACGCTCCAGAATCAAAAACTAAACAATTGTACTTAGATTGTTTTCTAGGATTTCTTTCTAGGCTTTCTCTTGTACATGCGAGTTTGCAATCAAGTTCAATTCATCTGTAATTTTTTGTCCTTGATATTTAATGGCAAACACGATGGCGACTCTGCTGGAGACTTCCTTCTCCTCTGATGAGAAGTTGGTAACGCAATCCGACGCATCCAAGCTCGGCTCTACGCAGCAAATGCTTGTGGTTTATTTTGACCAACAGCATTCGAAGAATTGCTCTCTGAAGGGAGCGCCAGCCCGTCACAGAAGCGAGCCAACCCAAAAAGAACCCACAGAATGTCAAAGTGCAAAACTGTTGCCCCCGACCAGGTTCTCGAAGAAGCTCATTCTGCGGACCAAGACGGTGGTCAAAGCTCTCCTGCGGCCTTGCTTCCGAACGCATAGAACCCCGCTGTCCCTAAATCCAGCAAAGAAAAATACTACGATGTTGAGCTTTTGGGGGCACAAGGAAAATCCATACGAACGAGAAAGAGGCCGCATAAGAGAGATGAGCAGTCTGCATATGCGGTATCCAACTCTGGCCGCAGATAGATGGCCCATGCGGCAGTCAACTCTAGCCGCAGGCAGATGGCCCATGTGGCAGCCAAATTTGGTCGCAAACAGATGGCCCATGCGACAGTCAACTCTGGCCGCAGACAAATGGCCCATGCGGCAACCAACTCTGGCCGTAGACAGATGGCCCATACGACAGCAAATCCTGGCCGCAGACAGGGTGTCTCATGCGACCCTGTCAGAAGCTCTGTATTCGACCGTCTCTCATGCGGTGTAATGTCTATGGTTCGTATTACGTATTTTTGGAATACGTGTACGTATTTTATCTTGTATTGCATGATTCCTTGCTTAGCTTTCTTCATGGCTTAGTTTATTCTTGTGTTGGTTCGCCTTGGCTTGGTTTTGCTTTGGTTCATCATTAACCAAAGGTGAACCCTACCTACCACCACCATTAGTATTTATTAACCCATTCTCCTTTCTCTCTCCTCATTACTCTTCTTCTTCTCCACCATAACTTCTTCACCTACCAGAGAGAGAGAGGTCTATGCGAGTGCAGCTTGCTTCATGGAGGAACTCTAATTTTATTGTTCTATTCTTTCCTTTATAGCATTCTAACATACTTTAGTACTTGGCATTTTTACTTTCCATGGCCAGATTCTTGTATATCTAAGTTTATCTTATTTTCAAATTTCTTGGGTTTTGATCTACTTAATCTTGTTATTTCTAAGTTTTGATGGTTTCATGTTGTAGAGAATTTCGTTCTGCCCCATTTTGACCTATGAAAGTTCGGATTTGGACTCTGGATGAAGGTTTTATGGTGCTTGAAAGCCTGGGTTCATGGTGTTCTTCTTCTCGGAAATTTGGAGAAGAAGAACAGTACTTGACTTGACCGCATGAATATTTCATGCGGCAAGTGTTCTTCCAGCAGCATGCATAACTGAGCCGCATGAGATCCTGAATCACCTAGCCGCATGCGCCCCATTGTCTATGCAGCCGCATATACCTGGTTGGTCAGCCAGCCGCATGGACCTACTTCTCAGCCAGCCGCATGTGCACCCATCACTCCTAGCCGCATATGCCACCGTCCTCCCCTGGCCGTATGGGACTCGGTCAGTTCAGCCGCATAGGGCTGAGGCTCCTATTTTGCCGTATGCGCTCATCCATTTTCTGCCGCATGAGGCCCACTCTTCCGCTGGCCGTATGAGACCCGACTTCTTGGGACCGTATGCGCCCTTGCCTTCCTAGCCGCATGCGCCCTTGCCTTTCTAGCCGCATGCCCCTGCCCTTACCAAGTCGTATGCGCTTTCCTTTACTGGCCGCATGGGTTCTAGTGATCCTGAGCCGCAGGGCTCCTCCCTGTATCTTGTCCTGCTATTTAATTATTATTATTATTATTATTATTGTTAACTCATGTCTTGTAATCTCAGTATAACTTGGGTCTCCTGGTTTAATGCTTGCACTATGATGCCCTGTACATATACCATGAACACGGCAGTGACCCGCAGTGACCCGCAGTGGTGCACTCTTGATACGTAAACATGACCTGATGGTGGCCCGCCGTGGCGCACTCCTGACAAGTAAACTTGATATGACAACCTGGCAAATCTTGATAAGCTGTTGCGATGGTTACCTGACATGACATGACCTGTATAAATAACCTGGACACCGTGGGCGATTGTGCTTATACAAATAATTCAGTCCTGTCTTGCATCATGTCTAGGATGGGACTCCTGAGTACCACGGTCATGAGTACCTATTGAAATGGACTAAGGCTAATAACTAGATTAATACATTAGTCATAAAGAGATCTCCCAGCTACAGACAATCCCGTTACCTGGGCGCGCTTGGGATCTGTAGCCTGTCGTCGAGTAGGGCATATTTCCAGCACACTGTCATGTGTTGCACCCTTCAAGCTACTTAAGGGTACATGCATTTCCTGGACGATGTACCCACCTGAATTCAATCCCTAAATTTTGACCTGGGTAACCTGGATGGTCTGTAGGGCTTGTGGCTGTGGAGTAATCTCACTGCATCTTGCTAGTAACTAGGCCTGTGATAACCCTAGCTAGTTCAAGTATCAAGCCATACTTATTGCTTGGCTGTGATTGTTGAATGGGGAATAATCAGTCTAGTCTTGCCTTGATCCTGTATAAGATTGTTACATGTTCTGATTTTCTTATATTTATCTTGCTGATAAATGGAAGAGACCAAGTTCGGTTCAGATGAAGGGTTACAACTCCGGTCCTTGTTTGGTTTAAGGGTTGTAACCTGGTTATCTGAATGGTTCCATGGTTATATTTCTCCAGTTTTACTATATATTATTATCTTCTGTGCTAACTGCTGGTTTTAGTTCCTAAGTGAAGCTCCTTTGTGGCACTTGCTCTTTCTGGGATCTGACCCAGCTGGTTTTGTATGGCCAGATTTCGGAGCGGCTCCAGAGGATCTACCGACCTTCCAGCCCGATGGTGACCATTAGGCGTAACCAGGACAACGAGTGGGTTATTTTTGGCTCTCCCACTTTATTATAAAAATATTTTTTTGAGGTGTTTAGCCGACGAGCACCTGTTTAGCTCGATTGCATTTTACTTACTGTCTGCCTACGGGCTGTAACATGATTGACAGATCCTAGGGTTGATCATGTATGACTAAACTCTTGCTAGTCATCACATTTTGTAACGACTAGCTTCATGATCAGCTGAATATGTAATGTCTGGGACGCCTTACTATTGTATATTTAATGATCATACATCTTGTGACTTTTACCTACTTGCTTGTGATTGAGACACTAGGCTTGTTCATGACCATAGGAGACCGTTGGCTTGTAGTAAACCCTCATATATCTAGACAGCCGTGATCGTATAGCGAGATGGATTCCATTTCATATACGTAGCTGGCTATGTCTGCCCCCGCTCTCCAGTATTCTGGTTCTGGAGTGTGACATGGTTTAAGTGGTGGCCCATGCAGGTCTTGTAAATCAAGATATGTGAGGGTTTACCGAATAGATGTCTCAATCAGTACTCGCCCTTGATCTCTGTTCGTATCATCTGAATCCCTGGATTCTTGTCCTGATTATATGCTTGTATCGTTGATCTGTCCTTGTCCTTCCTTATTGTTTCCCATATCGTCTTCTTCAGCGGCATCGTTCCTAGACCTGCCGGTCAGTAAGGCGGAGCACTTCCCGTGGATCAGCAGCAACCCGGAGATCAAGCCCAGCATTTCGGAGTGGCCTCCAGAGTCGTGCCTTCTGGCGGAGAGCCACCAGTCCAGCCAGTTCAGCCTGCCGAGCCTGATGATGGCACTTTGGTAGGTCTCGTCAGGACCTTGATAGCTTCCCAAGATCGTCGTGGAGACACCTTACACCAGGCAGTGACGGATGCTCTGACCAGAGGAGGTCATCAGGGTAACAGTACAGCCAACATCTTCAAGCGCTTGAACCCTCCATTCTTCGACGGTAGTGAAGATACGATCATCGCAGATGCTTGGCTTCAGGACATCGAGGTGATTCTAGAAGCAACCATGACTCCAGAGAATGAGAAGGTAGCCGTGGTGCGCTTGCAGTTGTTAGATCTTGCCCACAGCTGGTGGGCGGCACAGTTCGTTGGATTAGCAGCACCCATTGCTTGGGCAGTATTCAGGGAGAGATTCCAGACCACGTATTTTGATGCTGTAGCTCGGTACGATCTACAGACGAGGTTCACCAATCTGAAGCAGATGGGCAGGATGGTCGACGGATATGCGGTAGAGTTTTCGAGGCTCAGTCGGTTTGCTTCCACCTTGGTGGCAACCGAGTATGATAGAGCCCAGCGATTTCAGTAGGGGCTCCAACTGGAGATTCTATTAGCAGTTGAGCAATTCGAGCATCAGACTTTTGATGCAGTATTGAGAGCAGCTAGGAGGCATGAGTATACCTTCCAGAGGATCGTGGATAGGGCCGAAGGTCGGAAGAGATCCCACGGCCAGATGAATCAGTCTTCAGCCCCATCCTCGGCAGCCAGGGCTTTGACCATTGGAGCTCCGAGGTGAGTGGCCTCAGTGACGTCGGTTCAGCATTCAACCTCGACGTACCCTCAACAGCAGAAGTAGAAGCAGTCTTTCGCAGTAGGATGTTCTCATTGTGGGAAGCCAGGCCATGTAGTGGCAGAGTGTCGCAGGGCACAGGGATTGTGCCTGGCTTGTGGAGCAGCAGACCATAGGGTTGGATCCTGCCCGAATAGGGGTGGTTCATCATCGTCCAACCTTTCTAGCTCTTCGGTGAGAGGACCGGCACCGGTCCAGCAGCAGCAGTATCCATTGCCAAGGCCCTTGTCGCCTCAGTCCCTGGTGTTCCAGCAACAACACCACCATCAGTATGCTCAAGCCTAAGCCTTGAGTCAGAATAGGCAACGAGGATTTCAGCAGAGGGGACCAGCACCCCGAGGGCATGGTCAGGCTATGGTGATGACCACAGAGGAAGGATTGGCACTAGGAGAGGTAGTGGCAGGTACTATTCTCGTCAACTCCTTTCCAGCTTCAGCTTTATTTGATTCTGGTGCATCGTATTCTTTTATGTCTGCACGATTCGTGATACGGATATGATTGGAGCCCGAGTCATTATCCGTAAGGCTCAATATACTTACTGGTAACGGACTTGTGGGAGTCGATAGAGTGTTTTCCTCGTATCGGATCGTAGTTAGCGGTAAGGAATTTCCCGCTAGATTGATAGAGTTCCCGATGGCCGATTATGATGTGGTCCTAGGGATGGATTGGTTGAGAAACCAGTATACTAGAATAGACTGCCATATTGGCAGAGTTATTTTTAGCATTCCAGACGAGCCAAAGTTTTTCTTTTCTCGAGGCAAAATTGAGCCTTCTCCTCCAGTGTTGCGGATGGCAGTAGCAGCAGTGCAGTTGCCTCGGATAGTCGAAGAGTTTTCAGATGTTTTCCCAGAAGAGCTTCCAGGTATGCTGCCAGAGCGGGAGATTGAGTTCACCATAGACTTGATTCCTGGGACAGCCCCAGTATAGGAGAGAGTCTACAGGATGGCGCCGTCAGAGCTAGAGATCTTGTACAAAATGATTGAAGAACTTCGAACCAAGGGATTCATTCGTGCTAGTAGATCGCCTTGGGGAGCCCCGATGCTCCTTGTGAAAAACAATGATGGTACGTCCCGGTTATGTGTTGATTATCGTGCCTTGAACTCAGTGACAATCAAGAACAGATACCCTCTCCCGAGAATAGATGACTTGTTTGATCATCTCAAAGGGGCAGCAGTATTCTCGAAGATCGACTTGCACTCAGGATATCATCAGATCAGAGTTAGAGAGCAGGACATCCCGAAGACAGCTTTCAGGTCTAGGTATGGGCATTGGGAGTTCCTAGTGATGCCATTTGGAGCGACCAATGCGCCGGCTGTATTCATGGATCTCATGAATCGTATTTTTATGCCTTATTTGGATCAGTTCGTGATTGTGTTTCTGGACGACATCCTGGTCTACAGTAAGAGTGAGGCGGAACATGAGCAGCATCTCCGAGTTGTCCTCCAGATTCTCAGAGAGCACCAGTTATATGCCAAGTTCAGTAAATACGAGTTCTGGCTCGATCGTATTTCGTACTTGGGTCATATCATCACCCGAGGAGGAGTTGAAGTGGATCTTCAGAAGATTGTGGCTATTGAGTCATGGCTGGTGCCCAGCACAGTTGCAGAAGTCCGTAGTTTTCTTGGTTTGGCCGGCTACTACCGGCGATTTGTTTCAGACTTTGCCCAGATTTCAGTGCCATTGACCCAGTTGACCCGCAAGGATGTACAGTTTGCTTGGACAGCCGAGTGCCAAGATTCATTTGAGAAGTTGAAGCGAGGCTTGATGACAGCTCCTATTCTCACACTTCCAGATGGAACTGGAGGATTCTCAGTATATTGTGATGCTTCAGGCAGAGGCCTAGGATGTGTTCTGATGCAGCATGGGAAGGTAATAGCTTATGCGTCACGACAACTTCGTGATCATGAAAGGAATTACCCAACCCATGACTTGGAGCTGGCAGCAGTAGTGTTTGCACTCAAGCTGTGGAGGCACTACTTGTACGGAGATAGGGTGGAGATTTTCACTTACCACAAGAGCCTGAAGTATGTTTTCACCCAGAAGGATCTTAACATGCGTCAGAGGAGGTGGCTGGAGCTTCTTGTGGATTGTGATGTCAACCTGCAGTATCACCCAGGGAAGGCCAACGTTGTCGCGGATGCATTGAGCAGGAGAGCCGAAGTTTATTTCCTAATAGCGCAACCAGAGCTGTTAGCAGATCTTCAGAAGATGGGTATTGAAGTTGTTCTCCCTTCCAATGTGGCATTGATGGCCAGTATGCGAGTTCAGTCTACTATAGTCGAGAGGATCCGGATAGCGCAGTCAGCAGATTCCAAGCTTCAGCGACTCAGAGCAGAGTGTGAGACAGGACGACGACCAGAGTTGTGTATTCATGAAGATGGTATACTTAGGCATGGTAAGCGTCTTTGTGTGCCCAGTGGCGATATCAGACATGAAATTATGGCAGAGGCTCACAGTTCTCAGTATTCCATTCATCCTGGTGGCACCAAGATGTACCGTAATATCCGTCAGCACTTCTGGTGGAATGGCATGAAGAGAGAGATAGCTCGGTTTGTCTCTCGTTGTTTAGTCTGCCAACAAGTTAAGGCTGAACATCAGAGACCAGCTGGACTACTTCAACTATTGCCAATTTTCGAGTGGAAATGGGAACATGTGACCATGGATTTTGTGACCGGATTGCCTAGGTCCCCAGCTGGTCGAGATGCTATTTGGGTTATAGTTGACAGGCTCACGAAGGTAGCTCACTTCCTTCCATTCAGAATTGGTCAGTCGACAGCTCAGTTAGCAGAGATGTACCTCAGACAGATAGTCAGGATGTACGGAGTGCCAGTCAGTATCACCTCGGACCGAGATTCAAGATTCACGTCGCACTTTTGGCATAGTCTGCAGGAGAGTTTGGGAACTCGTCTCCAGTTCAGTTCAGCATATCATCCGCAGACAGATGGTCAGTCGGAGCATACAATCCAGACTCTTGAAGATATGTTGCGATCCTGTACACTTGACTTCGTTGGTTCGTAGAAAGATTACCTGCACCTGGTGGAATTCTCATACAACAATATCTTCCAGGCCAGTATCCGGATGGCACCGTTCGTGGCACTGTATGGTAGGAAGTGCAGATCCCCGTTAGCCTGGGATGATGTGGGAGAGAGGCAGATGCTTGGTCCAGAAATGATTGCCCAAACAGTTGAAGTGGTCAGAAGAGTCAGGGATCATCTTCGAGTTGCCCCAGATCGCCAGCGCCATTGGGCCGATTCTCATCGGCACCCTCTCGAGTTTTCTGTCAGCAACCATGTATTCCTGAGGATTTCGCCTAACCGTGGCATCATTTGTTTCGGCGCACGGGAAAAGCTTAGTCCTAGGTATATAGGGCCGTTCGATATTCTGGAGCGAGTAGGAGATGTGTCCGATCGTCTCGTTCTTCCGCCGTCGCTAAGCGAGGTGCATGACGTGTTCCATGTATCCCAACTACGACGGTATATCCCAAACCCGAGCCATATCCTGGATCATTCGGAATTGGTTGTTGGTACCAACCTTTCGTATGAGGAGAGGCCCGTGTCTATATTGGACCGGAGAGAGATGATACTCAAGAACAAGACTATCAAGTTAGTCCGAGTTGCTTGGGGTCGTCATTCTTTGGGTGAGTCAACGTGGGAGCGTGAGGATGATATCCGATCGCGATATTCCAACTTGTTTGACTCGTGAGGTATAATGTCTTCCTTATGCCTCATGCCTTCGATTCCTTGCTTGAATGAGTGATTGCTTGCCTAGTTGTAGCTTGCATGTGATTAATATAGCTTGTCCTCGTCTCTCTAGCCTCTTAATTAAATTTCGAGGACGGAATTCTTTTAAGGTGGGTAGAGTTGTAATGCCTGTGGTTCGTATTACGTATTTTTAGAATACGTGTACGTATTTTATCTTGTATTGCATGATTCCTTGCTTAGCTTTCTTCATGGCTTGGTTTATTCTTGGGTTGGTTCGGCTTGGCTTGGTTTTGCTTTGGTTCATCATGAACCAAAGGTGAACCCTACCTACCACCACCATTAGTATTTATTAACCCATTCTCTTTTCTCTCTCCTTATTACTCTTCTTCTTCTCCACCATAACTTCTTCACATACCAGAGAGAGAGAGGTCTAGGCAAGTGCAGCTTGCTTCATGGAGGAACTCTAATTTTGTTGTTCCATTCTTTCCTTTATAGCATTCTAACATACTTTAGTACTTGGCATTTTTACTTTCCATGGCCAGATTTTTGTAGATCTAAGTTTATCTTATTTTCGGATTTCTTGGGTTTTGATCTACTTAATCTTGTTATTTCTAAGTTTTGATGGTTCCATGACCATAGGAGACCGTTGGCTTGTAGTAAACCCTCATATATCTAGACAGCCGTGACCGTATAGCGAGATGGATTCCATTTCATATACGTAGCTGGCTATGTCTGCCCCCGCTCTCCAGTATTCTGGTTCTGGGGTGTGACATACGGGTCCGACCCCATGTAGTTCATTGAGAATGTAGAATATGCCAATCTGGAATCTTCTTACTATGCGCCTTCGGGTGCTAAGACGAAGAAGTCTAGGATAGTGCGGGCCCAACAAGCCCAGTCAACTGTCCAAGCTGCTGACCGTCAGTGGACACCGTTAACTGTTATACGGGCTCCTGATGGAAAGTTGTAAAGAACCACCCGCGTCCATAAAATATAATATTATATTCAAATTTGAAATTAGAAGTCTAAAATATATTGTTATGGTATAGTTTTGACCTAAACTATATTTTAACAAACAATAGTTTTTCCCTAAAACGATTTACTAGATGTTCAAAACGTATTTATCTAAATTATTCTAAATACTTTTCTAAAAAGATCATAGATAATTTGTGCAAGTTTCCTCTACCTCTATTCTTGTCAATGACTAAATCAAATTCCTCTAGATTAGAAACCTTGATCATGGCTAATCATGTTCATATATTTTCTTTGCCACTTTGGGACTTCTTCATGCCTACCCTAGACAAACGGACTACTCTGGACCCAACAGGAGTATCAGTTTTACCAGTACAGGACCTCAGGCGAGTACATCTCTGATAGTTTTCATATTTGATTATCTCTATGAATCATGTACGTATTATTTTACATTGATATTTTATTGGTTCTTGACACGATGTTACACGAGATAGTAGTTATGGATTCTTTACATGTTGTTCGTGACCATCTATTACTGTGTTCGTGACATGTTTGGATCTATGAGTAATAGTCGGGCAAAAAAATACTCTAGACATGTAAACAAATCCAAAATTATTCGTGCCTAATAGCAGTTGCACACTTCACGTGCGGGGTACCGGATCTTATTCGTGCCTAATAGCAGTCGTACATTTCATGTACGGGATGCCGGATTTATCCTTAGCCATTTACATGTCGAAGTAGTATTTTAACTCACTAGATAGATACAGTTTCTGGTTCTACAGTATACATTGCTAGCTACATGTCTATTCTGTTTTAGTACTCACTTGTCATTTTCACCATGCTCAGTTTTTGCCATAATTCTATGCTTATCTTTTTCGTCGTGTACTTCATTATTATTTACAGATTTATAGATTTTGTCATTTATTGAAACTGCTGTGAGAATATACTCGTTCCTTTCCTGACTGGATCGTTGATATAGGTTGGATGACGTGCTTCCTATTCTTGTGCTATGGACCATACGGGAGGAGATAGAGACTCGTAGGCCAAAACCTAGAAATTAGATAGAAGTTGTATCATTTTTCTTAATTGTAAGAATCTTGTATTTTCTTTAATTATAAATGTTGTAAATATTGTAATCAATTTAGAAATGTGACTGAGCAATAAATGTTATATTTTGTAATTTTGAGCATCTTGGCCGTAACAGCGTTCTACCGCCGACTCTGCGGCGTAGGTTGACTTAGACACGTCTCGTATCCGAAAAGCGGGTACGGGTCGTGACAAGTCTCCCGGGGCTAATGGACAGAATGGGTCTCAAAATTCTCCCTCCAACGACCGAAAGCAAGTTTTTTTACTAGCCTTGGATCAGGGAGCAAACATGATACCTATGCACCCGTGTGCTCGGGATACCCGAGTCCACAAACTGGATGCAAAGGTAGATCAGTCTGCTATCGACTTGCGAGAGGTGATTACTCACAAACGCAAGGAAAAAGAAGCAACCTTGGCACGTGATGAGCCCTTTTCGGGGCGTCGTTGCACCCAAGTCATCATCAACTGCTACTGCGATAAGTCAGCAGCACCTGAAGATCGGCAGTTCGTTTTTCAACGACTGCACCAACCAGCACATGTCCGACAACAACTTGATAAACAGGTACAAATCCCGAGAGACGAGGAATTTTATTTCGCCTCCTGTAATTCAAATTGAAAGGTTCTTTCCGACAAGGAAGGAAAGAAGAGAAGCTCTTCCAGCCCGGCAATCTCAGCCAGCACTGCAAGGAAACTCTCGTCTGGAGGATTGCCACCGACAGCCATAGGGATTGTCTACCTAGGCACTCGATCCAGAAAGAAGCTTCCAACACCTGGGGGTGCATTCTTGACCTCCCTGGGGGTAGATGAATCCGGGGGTAGCAGTCCCCTCAATGTATGCGACAACCCGGTGTTCCAAGAGCATACACAGGGGATAGCAATCTACTGAAATTACGTATCACGACCCGCACCCACTGTGAGGGTACGAGAATGTAACAACGCCCAGCCTACGCCGCAGTGTCGGCGGTAGAACGCTGTCCTAGGTCAATCATCTAACAATATAAAGGTACCTGTACAGTATATACACTCCGAATGGAGGGGACATAACAATATACAGTCTCAATCACATCTAAGGCAGAATGATAAAAATAAAAGATAGATAGATACTGGAATAAAAAGATCCACAGGATACAATCAGAGAGAAAGAGTCTAAGTGTCTACTGCCATACAAACTGAACATCCAAATCAATACAAGTCTCTAATACTGAAAATAAAAGAATATATACAATCATATCTCAGAAGACAGAAATAGTAAAACCTAGACTAGGGAGCCTCAGTCTCTAAGCTAGTGGATCAGGCTAGAAATCTGGGTCACACATGTCATCTACAACTGTCCCATAGTAGGTGTCTATGCAGGCCTCCTCCTCATCCTCTGTAATATTTTCAACAGGTCCAGTCAGGACGGGAGCGAGCACAAAACATCTCACGCAGTTCATATCGAGTTAGGAAATATAAAGCATGTAATAGAGTAAAGTACATGAAACGCTGAAAGAAGAAGATATATGAAAAATAGTAGAGATTTGATAACAGGAAATATCTAAATATGATAAGTAAGAACTGTAAGGAACATGTGATTTTAGAGTACAATCTGGTTATGTAAACGGGCTAGGAAAATGCAATGGTAACTCCATTGTACGTGGGTGTACAATAGACATATACAATAGTTATACAATGTTGTACAATAGGATTTGAGTACATAACCAATTCTACTCCCCCTCCCCAATCAATACACAAGGATCTACTCCAGTTACGTTATCTTATACAATAGTGTACAATGTTATACAATGGATGTACAATGTTATACAATAGTGTACAATGGTCTATCCCTGGGGCTCATGTGATAATGAGAGTACAATATGCACAATGAGTATACAAGGATATGGGTATTCAATAAATACAATATGGAAGTGAAACGCACATCACAATATGTATCTAGTGAATACAAGGGGATAACATCCCAAAAGAAGATCCATATAGTACCAATCCGTGATAACAGTCGTGTCAGCATCAAGTACAGTAATCTAGAGCAAGAATGTAAATCCATACAAGTATGAAACGGTCAGAGAATGTACTCGCCTGATAGCCTGAGTGTCTGAAGAGAATATACTGTCCGAGGAGTGGTGTCTGTCTCCTATAGAACAGTACAAGTCACAACAAGTCCAAAATGATAAAATGAAGCTCTACCATGCACTCTATATGAATCTAGGTCAAACTAGGCCAAAGTCAACTCTTGGTCAACTCTGGTCAACCTTAGAAGTCAAACTAGGTCAACTAGGGTCAAACTAGGTCAAGTCCTAGCCCAACAAGTCTAATAAGTCTCACTAGGCCTAACCAAGCCTAGTCTAGCAATCACACACAAATCACAAGGCTATACAAGCCAACACAAGCCATCACATTCAATATTATACATAAGAGAAAGGAAGCTAACATGTAAAGCTATGTGTGTGTGTGAACATGGAGGTGTACATGAAAAGAGAAATCAACACTAGATAGGAGTTTACACTACACATGGCACAAAGCTAACCCATCTTCATTACACATGTATTTATACTTAACATGCAAGGCTATAATATACATCCATATACATATAGAGAGTTAGAGAGAGCTATGTAAATAGGCAATTGCCATATTTATTTCACCACACTAAACACATGCACATATCACATTGGGCTATACATATATCACATTCACATTACCTAGGAAATTGCATTATTCATTACCTATCACATTACACCTATTCTCATTTACACATTCACATAGGTTAGATATAATATATATATATATATATATATATATATATATATATATATATATATATATATATATATATATATATATATATATATATATATATATATATATATATATATATATATATACATATTCATTACTAAATATATACAAACCTAAATATATATTACATACATGTATTTATTCATATATAATATATATACTTACACATGTATATAGAGAGAGAGAGCATGTGTGTGTGTGTTAGAGTGTACTGTGGTGTGGAAGTGAACAGGAAGGTGAGCATGTAATGTGTGTGTGTGTGTGATGTGCTCTGTGTACATATGTGTGTGGAAATGGTATACAAGAAAACAGTGTGCAGGAAAAATAGATGACAGTGAACAATATGAAGAGTTGAGTGTGTGTGTAATGTGTCCAGGTGCAGGAATATAACAGTGACAGTGTGCATATAGATTCATTAAAACAGTGAATGATAGGGAAGGAATCAATCAAGCCAAAATAGAAATCACATTTAACAACAAGTCCCCCCTACCTCATTCTCAGGTTAAGCTAATACTGGAAACTCAAATCGAAGGAAGAAGGGAAGGGAAACCAATCCCTTGGTTTTACATAACCACAACCCAAAACCCAGTTTTCAGATTAACCCAAAAAACTCAGATTACATTTGCAGAAAATAATGCATCATGTGACAGGAATAACAAAAGAAAAGGAAATCAATTCATGTACTTTAAATCTCAGTTTTTAACAAATACTTGACAGTCTCATAATCCCAGTTTTAATATACTTAATAGTGAACATTCCAGGTTAAAATATGAACTGAAATGAAGGTTGACAGGGCAAGGTAGGTAATGCATGGATTAACATGGTAGCATGAATCAATGTTGACAGTAAACAAGGGTGACATGTGAAAGATGCAGGAAATACTTAGCCAATTTCTCAGGTTTTTACAAATAATCAAATGACAGGCTCAACAGTGCTACTCACTAGATTCTCAGGTCAATACACAACCAACCTCAGTTCAGTCCCATGAAGATCATTCAAAATATTTCAATGTGAACCCAAATCAGTTTGAAAAATATTAACAGTGAACTAGAAAATATCAGTTTATAATATATTATGAACATCTACCTATTTGACAGTCCACACACATTATTTTAACACCAACTCTCTAACATGGCAAAATAACACATGGGAGAACATAATTTAGAGTCTAACTCAGCATTAAATCATCAATACTAGGATTAAACATTAGACAAAATCAATTTAGAAAAACTGGAATGGCAAGAAACAGTTTATAGTATCAGAACATTGATTTGATATAAATTGAAATAGCAAAAACAATTAATCATTAATCTAATGATTGGAAAAATGTAAACAC
Source organism: Iris pallida (assembly GCA_029216955.1). Classification (NCBI taxonomy): domain Eukaryota; kingdom Viridiplantae; phylum Streptophyta; class Magnoliopsida; order Asparagales; family Iridaceae; genus Iris; species Iris pallida. The sequence continues at coordinate 22,742,039 of JANAVB010003200.1, forward strand.
CCCTCGTGCACAACCCTACACATCATTTCGTGTCACCCATAGGCTGACACGGCGTGTCCACAGCAAGAACACAAAGAGAAACACATACAGTGCACTGACAGTGCACTGTCTCGTGCACACGTGCACTTGTGTCGTGTGCACGACACAGGACACGAATGAATCTCGTGGTGACACACATGGGTAGCCCACCTATAGGGCTACCTCGTGGGCCTACTGGCCAGTGTCGACGACGTGTCAGGGTCGGACACGAGACCCGTGTCAGTGGGGAAAACCCACAGTGCACTGCCATAGGCCAATCCCCGTGTGGGATCAATATCTCTCTCGACACGACTCGAGGTCATGTGAGACTTGACACATGGCGTGTCAGTCCATGCCCCTAGCCTCGTGTCAAGTTTCGTGTCCATACGAAACGTGTCGTGTCCGCTACAGGGCCCGATAGGCAGGGGATCCCTGTAGCAGCACGCGGCCATGTGCACGCGCGTGTCCAGGCTATCAAAACGACACGAAAATGACACGACACTAATACGTAAGCACAAGGATCAAAAGACAACATCAGATCTATTATTCCTATTCAAAAATAATGAAATAAATCGATCGAAATGCCCTTTGAGGCATTTCGTCGAACACAATGCCATGGTCACTGATATGTGTCCAGAACGGACACGAAAGCTCCGACACCAGGAACGAAACCTATCCAAACCCTAGGGGGACCCTTAGGGCTTCCTATTCATGAAGACTAACTGGAATTTCATGGAGTTTTGGAGAAATTACCTCAATGTGAACTTCCAATGGGAAAGGCCTCTTCCTAGCTATTTGCTTGGTGTCCAAAACTCTTCCAATCAATGCCAAACTGAACCAAAACAATTACAACAGCAAGAATGACAGATTTAGAAACTAATGCAACTAGTTTGGGGATTTTAGGACCTATAATGAAATTATAATAGATTTATGAAGACAAGAACACACCTCCTTGAAAATAGGGCTCTTCCTAAAGAAAAGAGGCAACCCTAGATTTGGGAGGGGTTTTATATGGTGGGAATCCCCATGTGGATATTGTGGCCGGCCACTAGGGCTTGGGTTTAGGTTTAGTCCAATGGTTGGGCCTTGGGCCAAGCTACAAGGCTAAATGTAGATTAGATTTAGACAAGGTTCTAAAACCACAAGTCATGACTTATGACTTCTATTCCTATTTGCTAAAATGACTTAAATCAAGTGTTAGGCTAGGTTAGACTAGAGTCACTTGACCTAACCATGATCTACTAACTAGGGTTAACTTCTAGGTAGGTCTACAAAGTCAACACTAGTCAAAAGTCAACCTAGTTCAAACTATTCTAAAATAATTCCTAAAATTACCCATAAATTCCAATAAATTCTAATAAATTTAAATAATAATTAATAATCCCAAATAATTCTTAAAATTACAAAAATGACTAAAATACCCCTCAGTCTGGAAATGAACACTAGCAAGACACCAAATCATAAGTCATAAAATTAAATAGTTTAAAAATAATTAAAAATCACCAAAAATCAGAATATGAAATAAATATCATTAAATAATAATTACACTTACAAAATTTCAAAAATACCCTCTTCTGGAAAACTGGGTGTTACATTACGCAACAGACGTGGACGTCCCTGAGGGTGACCGCCTTTGCCAAGACGATGCGGCTTCCTGCACAGGAGGTAGCACCCCTTTCGATTCTGAGGAAGTGGACATTCCGACGTTCTTCGACGATTTCTCTGTACGGGGATACGACACGTAGAGCACCTCTTCTACGGTCCCTTCCACGTTTACCCACGTGCGGACAGTCTTTATGGCCGACGATAATCATGAAGGGCCTACTGATCGACAAGGTCTAGAAGTACTTGAAGCCATGCTCCTGTCCTTGGTCAAGTCAGTAGACAAAATTAAAGCTGCCTTGCCGACTCAACCAGCAAGGACGCCTGGACAAACAAGCTTGGAACCCGCAGTCAACGCAGACTCCAACACGACCGCTCCTCCTTTGGGTGACAATCCTCTAGGAGCATCCGCTCCTTCAGCTGCAGACGAAGCCAGGTAGGCAAGGAGGAAAGTCCAGGAGCTTCGAACAATGTTCAATGCCCGAGACTCCTCCCGAGACCTTAGAATATGGCAGCCGTATCTCGTTGCGTGGCGAGATGTTCCTTTTCTGTCACGATACAAACCGTTTCATATCAATTCGTATGACGGGAAGACCTCCGCCAGTCGGTACATGATGTATTTTGAGGTCACAATAGACCACTTTCCGCATAGTGATGCCATCCTCACGTGATTATTCATCGAAGCATTGGAGGGAATCGTGTTCGACTGGTACCGTAACCTTCCGGACAACTTCATCCATTCTTTTGAAGGCTTCGAGCACATGTTCCTAGAGAGATTCTACGAAGTAGGGCACGATGTGACAATGTCGTCTCTTATGGACGTCGTTCAGGGGGAGAGGGAGCTAACGAGGAACTATATCGATCAGTTCTGCCAAACCGCAATGAGATTGCCCTAAGGCAATCCCGAAAGCTCCTTGATTAAAATCTGTCAGAAGAAGTTACTCCCCGCAAACAGCCTTTGGATGGGCGAAGATCAGTTTAGGGATTGGACAACCTTTATCATAAGCGCCACTAATGCGGAGGTGAAGTTAAAGAAGGCTCGCCAGCTGGGATTACATATCCCGGATGGGAAGGACAAAGGAAAATGTCCTGGTACCACCCCCAATAACAACAACAGTGGTGGCAACTCCAATAATCGGGACAGTAAAGGCAAATAGGCCCTGGTCGCTGGTACGACCAAGAAGCTTGAACAAAAACAGGCAGAAGCTCAGTGGCCCAAGCTGAATTAATCATTCAAAGATAGTCATGTCAAGCCTATCTTCGACATGCTCTTGCAAGGGGACAGGATCCAACTCCCTCCACCAAGGCGCGAGCCTCGAACGGCAGAGATGGAAGACCCAAAATATTGCCACTTCCATCGCTATGTTCATCATTCCACTCATGACTGCTTTCAATTAAAGCGGTACATCCAGTCTTATCGACTCCAAAGCTCTGTCGCTAGATTTTGAAGAGGTTACCGTGGCGGCAAACATGGTATCAATTCAGTTCGGTGACTTCCCTCCAACAACTACTCAAGACGGGGTAATACCTATCCCCCGGACAACGATGGAGGTTACTAATCTTCCCTCCGTCCGGGACCAGACGACTGGCTTGGTACCTCTCACCACGTCACGAGGATAGGTCATGTGGGTGCACCCAGACTTAGTACCCGAAGTTACCTAGGCGTTGTCATCTCCAGCCAACAAGAAGAAGGGCAAGAAGTCCAGATGCTGCCATACAATTTTAGCCGAAGCTGAGGAGGCGGCGGCCGTTGTTACCCGGTCTGGGGCACAAGTCCAGACCACTCTGGGTAGTTCAGTCGAAGACCCTCAGCCAGCAACGCTGTATGCCACTGATGTTTTGGGGACATCTCAGCCTCCACCGGCGGACATGTCCAAGCCGAAAGAAACCTGCTTCGATATGCCGCACCGTAAGGATGCACCTCAGGGATTGGAGAGACCTTACAAGTTTCACATTGTTTGCAAAAAGAAAAAGTTTATTCCAAACTTGAAAAAAAGAATAGTACAAAGCACAATAAATTCTGGAAAAGTACAACTGTAGGAATCTGATCAGAAGACGACCACTTTATCCCTTGGACTATGTGAACTTGAAGACTGTAGCCTCTGAAGAATGCAGCAGCAATTTTGCAAGAGTTCTTGATCTCTGTGCATATGTATCTGATGATTTCATAATAATTAGAAACTCTATTTATAGAGTTCAAGAAATAACTGTTTTAGCAGTTGTTCTGATGTGCGCGAGGCTGGATTGCGCCAACCTCTTGTTGTACCAACTTTCATTCAGTTGTTAAGTCGTGTACTAACTGTATTTAGACGTGTGGCATCATGTGATTGAGATGTGCGTGGTCGTACACAGGGTAGTAGACACGTCTTGAGAGATTAGTAGCATGTGCGCCACATCATCCTGCTTTAGAATGTAAGTTGTCTCAACTTTATTAGGTTGTGTGAGCTTCGGTCAACTGCGCCTGATTGAGCCGCGCCTAGACACGTAGCAACTTTTGAGCAAAAGTCATTCAGATTGCGCCTAGGCGCAACTAAAGATTTTGTCTGGATTGTGCCTAGGCACAACTTATGAAGTGTACAGGACAGCTGTCTATCAACTCTCCTTGAGTGGCACAATTCACGAAATTCGAAAAGATTTTTCTCGTTCACTGTGGTGTCAGTTGTCAGTGTTGTCAGGTGATGATGGCCATTAAGTGTCAAACGCCACATAAATTTTGGCGTAATAAGACTGGGCGCAGTCTGATATCAGGCACAACCTGATCAGTGGCGCAGCTTGTTCTCTGAGCTTCATATCAGTGGCATAACCTGATATTTGGGGCGCAACTTGATCACTGATTAGTATGTTCAGGGCGCAACTTGATTTTTAGGTCCTACAAGACCCCCTTCAAAGTTTTCAAAACTTAAAAAATGTTTCAAAGTTTTGAAATACTTTGAATTTATAAAAATTTGACTGAATCAAGTTGTGCCAGTTTTGCGCAATCTGTTATGACCAATTACGATTCATCATGCACGATTCAGGATGACTGTTAGGATTCTGACTTTCTTGCTATAAATAATCCCCGTTTACTCCACTGCGATTTTTTACTTTCACTTTTAATCTTCTGAGAAAATTTCTATAACTTTTGCAACCCTCTTTTCCGACCATCTTCTTGACGACATAGCCCCCAAAAGGACTGCTGCTGACAAAGGAAAGGCCATCGCCACCCCTTCAACTCGTGTTCCGCCTGCCCATGTGCCACAATATGTGCTGCCTTCTTCTCGATGAGAGACAGCCAACCCAGCAATGGAAGGTGATTAAGGGCGAGCCGATTCGATTTATGAGCGATGATTTCATCAATGATTGATTTGTGCCCCTCTTTTTAGAGTGTGGAGTATCACAAACTTTGTGCCACCCCTTCTTAGGGTGTGGTTGCCCTTTTCTTGAATACTGTTCATTTTTTTGAATCGTGTTGCGCATATTGTTGCGTACTGTATGACTTAATTTGAGGCACAACTCAGTATGCGGTGCAACATAAGGTGTTGCGTAACTTGAGTTTCGCACGACATGGCATGTGGCGCAACCTGGTTTATTGCGCAACCTAAGTTTTCGCACAACACATCTCGTGGTGCAACTCAGAGAGTCTATGTAACTCAAGAAGTCATATATCTTTGTTTTGCTTAAAATTTTTTTTGTTCATATGTCTCTTTGCAGTTAATCTCAGGGAAGACCCGAATGCAGAAAGGTTTGCTTCAACATTTAACGTCCCAGAGTATAGAGAGAATTTGTCTTATGTCACTTTCCTTCAATATGATGGTCCTGAAGCACGCAGAACTCTACTCATAGATCAAGATAATCAAACTCTTTTGAACTTGATGAACGGTGAACCCCTTCAGAGCTTGGATACTACAGTATACAAAAAACCTGCCTTTTTATTCGGGGATGCTATCAAGAAAACCTTCCATCCTAAGGCAAGAAAAGAGACGAGATATTTCTTAAAGGGAAACAATGCCATACATCTAACAGAAATATCAAGGTCTATGGCATTATCCCAGTATGCTTTTGCTACCTATCCTAGAAGATGTCATGGGATTTGACTCCTCTCCAACAAGCAAGAGTCGGTCGAATCTGTTATAAAGTGGGTCCGTAGAACAAAGACCTTTTTTACAGCACTTCTGAAAAATATAGCACACACTTAAGAGGTTTAAGGCCGAGCTGCATCCCTCCTGAGGATTCTTCCCTACTTCTTCCAGTCAGAATACCTATTTTTACAAATACATTTGCAAAAGCTGAAGGAAGATATCCAGATCGCGCTATGCGCATGACAGGCCTGGTAAACCCTAGAATGAAGCATTTGAGTAGCTTGTCCATATGGATTTTAGAGGAATTCAAAGCCAGGCTCATTGATCTGGGCCTCTATAATCCCATCTGTACTACGGTATATGGCATTCATCCAAACCCTCACATGTTCTTGGCTTTAGTAGAGAGATATAACAAAAGAACTGGGACCTTCATGACACCTCATGGAGAAATAGGATTTTCTCTTAACGAGATGGAATATATCTCTCGTCTGCCGATGGGTGATGATCCATATGAAGAATATGTACCTACAAATGATGAATTAGATGCTCTAGCAAAGGAGAATCCCCAGATGATCTCAGTTTTCCAAGAGCTACTGTGTCACTATAAAATTTGCTCACTCTACTACGAAAGTGCCACTGCGGGTACTTGCTACATCACAAAATGGATGCCATATCTGTTCCTAGGTCATGTGTGGGAAGACAAGCCACTGGACAGTCAAGCCTGTACGCCTCGTTTCTTTGAACCTTTTGATAGAAGTGATATACAATTATTGATAGAAAAAACATAATCATGGGGATGTCACCTTGACTGAGGACTCGGGTCTGCTCAAGGCTGGCGATGTTCTTCAAAGTTATCTTAGACAGGGTTACAGACCTACGTCTCCAGAAGCCCAACTGGCAGGTTTTCTATCTTTATGGCTACGACGTTTTATAATTTCGGGAGCTAGTACGGTTGACAGATTCCACCGGGGTATTTTGTTCGCTGCAACACATCTTGTATTTGGATACAAGATAGATCTCCTATCAGCCATAACCTGTCGCCTGAATGCAGGATTGTGTTCTTTTGTAGAAACCATGCTGTAAGATAAGGATAGTCGGTCGGATTTCCCCCGTACTGAAATGCCATATACTTATTTGTTCGGGTGGTTATTGCTACACCATCCCTGTTTAATGAACCCGGATATGGGACCTGCCGATGGAGACTTCATCGGGCGTTTTGCTAATGCTCATTGGAAATATACTGCTCTTTCAGAGTGTCGACTTGCCTTAAACCGTGGATCAGGGTGGTATTTCCAGTGTGTTAGCCCCCTTCAGGGTATGATACTATGCCTCCACAGATGATGGACTTACCTGAAGAAACACTCTGTTTAAGTCCAAACATCTTTTCCTGGCTTAAGATAATCTGGCCTTCTCACTTGGTCTATAGATTTGAAGAAGAATGCTATTTGGAACCGTATCTGCCGAGTCGATTTGCACGGCAGTTCGGATATGATCAGCTTCATGTAGAAAATGCAACCACTTGCCTACATGCCAAGGGTTATCTTATTGATGGGGCTAGGGCTTGGAATTATTACAATGCCCGGGGCACAAAAGCTATTTTTCTATGCCTTATAAACTTCCCCAAGGCCCGCGTATGTTATATTCATATGCAAACTTCTATACTTCAGCGAACACATTCGCTGAAAGCTTCCATCCTACACATAGCTTCGCAACTGAAAGGAGAATTAAACAAGGGAAACGTACTCTTCAGTCTTTCCGGGATGTAGAAGACAGAGATCCTATCGATGTACCTCTGGAGGCATCAATTTTAATAAATTTTGCTGACCCGGTTCAAGATCATTTAGATATATCCATACAGATGCGAAAAGAAAAATCCCCTGTTAAAGGCTTGAAGAAGAGAAAGACTAAGAAAATGACAGCCTCTCCTCAACGAGATAATCCTCCTAATTATCCAAGAGCTCCTGAGAAGAGAAAAAGAACATTACTGGTTATCAATGAACCAATGATTACGAGAACAACTCGTTCTCAATCAAGACAGTTGCTTCTCTCTTCTTCTTATGGAGAGAAGGACATTACCCCTTCTTCTATTCAAAAACTGGAAAAGTTTACAGAAGAAGGAACTTCTGCTTCCTTGATTGACCCAGAGGGTAATCGTCATGAAGCTGTTGCAGGGCCAGACGCACCGATACTCAAAGAAGTTAGAAGAAAATTGGACATTGATGAAGAAGAACCATCTCAAGAAGGTAATATCACAGATGTGAAATATCCTCATTGTTAATTTTTATCAGAGATATATATCTAAATTGCTTTTCCTTGTATTGGTTACTCTAACAGATGTCTATCCACCTGTCACCATTATGACAGTAAATGTTCCTGCCAATGTACTGGCTGCAGCAGGGATAATAATTCCTTCCCCAACTCCCGTGAGTCCAAAAGCTTCCTTTCCAAAGCAAAATCTACCCCTACAAGATACTTCGCAAGCTCAAGTATCTACTCATTCAGGAGAGGCAGTGATCGATGCATTGAACGATTGCGATTTTGATGATAAAACTTATGATGAAGATTGGGACAACATTACCAAAGAAAAACAAACTTTAGCAAATGCACCATCATCACGAGAAATCCCAGTTGATGAAGATCCTTCACTTGCTGAAGACGAGGAGGATGTGGTTCATGATAAGGAACATGTCAATTTTTCTGAAGTTAATGAACCCACGACCACTGAGCCGCCTGAAGTGTCTAAGGTGGCAACTGAATTAGTAAATGAAACTCCAGTAACTCTGCCACCTCCGACTGAATCGGGAGCAGGGAGTAGTCAGACTACCATGTCTACAGATACTCTGTCCAAGCTTCGGTCCGAGACAATTAAAGCTACTGAGACTCCTCATAATGTACTCACTTCAGGTAAGTTTTCCACTATGAACGATTTGACATAGTATTTTTTTAACATTATATGTTATAACATATATGATTTACAGAAGCGGCCACTGGTACTGTAGCCGGGGAAGGAAGCTCTTCTCATATTAGTGCTCCAGATGAAGTACCCTATCTGCTAAGGTTGTGAAGACTTCTACAAACATAGTAGCCACTCCAGGAGCCCTGGCAGCTAACAAATTCGTGGTGACCTCTTTCACAAGAGTCTTCTTTACATCTCTGGAACCCCTAGTTCATAGAGTCGTGGAGAGAGAGGATGTCCCTTTTAGTACCGTTAGAACTCCTACTACATTTTTGATCGAAGGCATCCGTAGTCAAGGAGACGAAGCTCAAGCTTCATTTTTGGAACATATTTTGGATGAGCTAGAGAGCTCAATCAAGGCCTACGAGGAGCTAAAAAGTGGAGATATCGAGCCACGAGTAAACATGGAATGTGAAACCATGGTTCAAGAAGCAGAAATTAGTAAAGCTGATTTTGAAACATTCCTGTTGGCTTTCACTAGACAGTCCTCTGAGCTAGACGTTCAAATTTCTGATGTAGCTGTTGTTGCTGAGAGTCATAAGACTAAGGCTACAGAGGAGAAAAAAAAGACTGCTGATCTAAAAGCCAAAATTGCTCAACTTCAGGCAGAACTCCAAACTACTGAGTAGAACATAGAACAAGAAAATCAATTGTACCAATCTGCTGTTGATCATGTGGAGATTTTAAAGAATCAGAAGAAGGAATTTGAACGTCTTCAGAATAAAGAGCTAACATGGTGAACTGCTGCTCTACAACCATTTGATCCTGAATTAGGACGAGTTGAAGCTAGGTAGAGAGTGCTAGATTCTCGTGATGAAAGAATTCAAGTTCTGAAGAAACAAATTGCAGAACTTATCATCTATCTTTCAGAGTGAAAATGGGCAAATTTTGTTGTTTCTTTCTACAATGTACTCTTTTTTCTTCTTTTGCAGAAAGAAATAGTAAAAACTTTTATGTGATTCCATTACTTGTTGCATAACTTGTTACAGATATAAGTAATAGAATAGAAAATATATTCAGAGGTACTGGACATGATATATTTCATGATTTAGAAAATAACAATATTCATTATATCTGCTCAGAGGTAATATGGACGTGGCAGAATATAAAGTTTAGCAACACTGTTATTTCAATAGACAACTTTATCAGACGTAAAAAGGACGTGACAAGTTGCTGATATAAATAATCGAAATTCAGAGGTGTAGAGAATGTGAATTCATATTATTCAAAACAAGAGACAATAAATGTCCGATGAATGATAAGTCAAAGAAAGTGAATGAATGAACAGTCACTTCAGTTTTCAAAAAAAAGATGTTGGCGCATTAGATTGAAGATAGTTCTTAAATCTTGAATGTGATCTTCTTTGAAATAACTTTTGACAGCAATATCGTCAACATAGCATTCGACAGTCTTTTGCAGATGATCGCGAAAAATAGTACTCATAGCCCACTGGTAAGTTGCACCTGCGTTCTTAAGACCAAACGATATGACCGTATACAGTACACACCCCGAGGAGTACGAAATGAAGTATGTTTCTTATCTTCAGGATTCATCCGAATTTGATTATATCTAAAAAAACCCATCCATGAAAGAAATTCGTTCGAATCCACATGTATTGTCGATCATGACATCAGTAATTGGGAGAGGAAACTCGTCTTTAGGGCAAGCATCATTGAGATCACTAAAGTCTATGCAAACTCGAACCTTTCCAGTCTTCTTCAGAACTGGTACAACGTTGGCTACCCAGTCAGGATGCTATTCTTCTCTGATAAAACCGCAAGCTATAAGCTTTTTGACTTCATCATCAATTGCATCCATCATTTCAGGCTTGAATCGCCGTTGTTGTTGTTTGACCGGCTTGGCATTCGGCAGAATGTTAAGCTTGTGAGTTATAATTTGAGGATCTAATCCCGGCATATCTTCGTAACTCTTGGCGAATACATCAATATATTCACGAATAAGATGAATTAACTCTTATTTATCATCCTCTGGAAGATTTTTGCTAATAAAGATTGGTCGTGATACACCCTCCTCTCCAATATCGATTTGGACAAGTTGATCTTCAGTAGGTGGTTCTCGTTGTTCGAAACGAAGTTTCTACTGATTGTCCATCTTTTGTGCCCAAGGGTCCACTTCAGGAGCTTCTTCAATGTCATCTCCATCTTCTTCTGAGAATTCGGTAGACACCATGTTAGAAGATACCATCACCCTATGAACATGACCAATGCTGGTGTCAGAATCCTATGAAATAGAATCAGAAGAGTTAGATCATTCTTCTTCATCAGATTCAGAATGTTTTGGAGTTGGGAGAGGTGAAGCATAACCTAAGCCCCGCTTCGATTTACTGTGGTATTGTTGTGATTTTCCTTTTGGAATAGCAATAAGAAGGGGAGTCCGCCTTTCTTTACCATTGTTGAGGCCTGTTCTGAAATCATAGCCCATTTTACGGATGATGGCTTTAGATTATGGACTATAGCGACGTAATTGTAGCCTTCCTGTATCATCTTTATTATCATTATAGAGCACAATTTTTGGTTCCTCTCTTTTGTTGAAGAATATAGGCTTTTCATCTTTCTTTCGAGACGGTACTAAGAAGTACGACGCTTGTATTGAATCCAATGATACCACATTTCGCAGAGATGATACGACTTCTATTGTAAGTGGTTTAAAGTTATCTAGCATATCCAAATAACACTGAGTATAATAAAAGACATCAATATACTACAAAGGAGATGCTTTATTAATTTTTACACCATTATTTACAACAGGAACTTTAGCCTTAGCAGGCTTAGTCAAATTGATGACAAGAGGGGGAGAAGAAGAACGAGAAGGAGAAGGGAGCTTCTTGCGACGAACGTCGATTACAAGCGGCTCAGAAGAGGTGAGCTCTCTTTGTCTTGACTATCACCCTTAGGCTACTTCTCATGGGAAAAAAGATAGATAGTCAGTGGTTTGGAAGACTGAGGACATAAGGTGCGTTCTTTGACAGAAATCACCAGAGTATCATTTGGCACACTCTTCTGTTCTTCATTCGTATCCATTGCTAGTACTACCTTCATGAATTCTTTCTTGTACATGCGAGAATCGTTGCAGTATGCTTCAACCCCTTTGAAAGGATTCAGATCTGCAATCTTTTTTTGGACTTCTCTATTACCATCCACATATTTAAAACATTGGTGGAGCATAGAGGGTACAATATTGTGTTCATGGAGGATTGTTCTTCCCAACAAAGCGTTGTATGGGCCATGATTGTCAATAACATAGAAAGTTACCTTTGTACGAAGATTGCCAATTTGAAGTTTTAGGCATATCTTCTCCAAAGGTTCACTTCTTCCTTGATTGAACCCCAGGATGGTAGTGATAGTTGTGGAAAGGTTATGCACTGGGATCTTCAAAGCATCCAGCAAAGACTTCGGCATGATGCTAAGTACGGACCCTAGGTCAATCATGTTTGCCATTAAAATTGTTTTGATTGAAATTTTAATACAAACAGAACAGTGATACAATATAGGACTTAGATGTAGTCCTAGGAGTACACTTTTGTTGAAGCTGGGTCCTTAGTGCCAATGGAGCGAGTGGTAATGTGTTGACTCCGTTGACCGGCTGACGACGGTTATCGGTTCTCTGAAGGTGTTGATTGCTCTAGGTGCTGGAGCTTGCTGAGAGGAGGAAGACGTTGAGTGTCTAGAACTGCCTCTCCGGTGATTCTCTGTTGTGGATTCTCTCTGTGTTGTGAGTCTCCTCTTGTGTTGTGAGTCTCCCCTGTGTGTGTGAAGGAGATGATCCTTCTATTTATAGTTTTGCAGGCTGGCTGCTCATGCGCGCATGTAGGATGCGCCGGTGTGGGGATGCCACGTGGAGGTTGCTGATGGAGGCGCACGGATGCTGCGCCCTGATCGAGGGGAAGAACTCTTCATACTGCTGTTGTGAACCGGCACGTAGCAGAGAGAAGATCTTTCCATTGCTGAAATCTTGGATGAGTTGAGTCAAAGGACACGTGTCGTTGACTCATGGTTTGAAGATCTCGGATTTGGTGGAGAGGAGTGATCTGGTGGGCTGCGCCTTGGATTGGGCGCAGGAGGAGGCTGCGGCTCATAACCTTTAGGAGTTACAAACCATTTGGGGCGCATGGCTTTTGAGGCGCATGCAGACGACTTTCCTTCTGTCTTTCGGGATCAGAGAGCAGTCTGAGGCGCATGGCTTTTGAGGCGCATGCTGATTTGGATGCATGGCCGTAGAGGTACATGCTGATGGTGGAGTGGCCACGTGGTAGTAGCCGTCGAAATAAAGTCATGATGATGCTGACGTTGTCGATGCTTCATTTTCTGAAAAAGCTGTCGACTGTTCAGACTTTGGGAAGCGTGCTGCCAACTATGTCAGTTCAGCATTTAATGTTGGTGACGTTCGATGGACAGCTGAGTGGGCGCGTCGGTTGGCGTTCCACTCGGTATGGAGATGTGTGGGGGCGCACCCTCTGTAATGCGCCGAGTACTGTAGGGCGCATCTGTGTGATGCGCCTGATGCCGAAGGGCGCGTCCGTGTGATGCGCTGTCTGGCTGGCGCATCGGACATGTCTTTTAATGATGCGGCTGTCTCACTCTTCGAGTGCTATAAATAGCCGTTTGGCTGAATTCGAAGCGTCCGGTTCATCCATTTAATGTAAATTTATTGCACGGAATTCGGAGGGCCATCCACTTGGCGCGTGGGTTTGATCTGCCCGGCCTATAAATAGTGGCATGGAGAGAAGATTTGCTTCTTATTCCCTCACGTACTTCCAATATGAACTTGAACATGCGGGTGCATTCTGTTGACGAAGTGCTCCCGAGGGTGAAGATGAGACGCTGTGTTGTCTTCGATGCACTTGAAGGTGACTGTTACATCCAAAAGACGGAGTCGAGGGCTTCCGAGGCAGGCGAAAGGTGCCTGTTGCATCCAAAGATAGGGATGCTCGGGCCTCGTCTCCGTTGTTCGGGAAGAGCCGTAGATCGGAATGGTGGTGCTAGGCTTTCTCTTCCTTCAAAGTGGGTATCGCCCACTCTGGTTGTGTTGAGAGCTTCCTTGTGCCATGATTTCGATCACGGTCTTCCTTGGGCTTTGGAGGCTCTTTCGAAGCCTCCCCTGGCCACAGCTTTGCCGTGCTCCTCTCTTCCTTGGTTCCAGCCAGAGGGTTAAATGCTTTGTGGATCCTGGCTGGAAGAGCGGCGCTGGGCTCTGCTCGGCCAGGTGAGCCTGGCTGGAAGAATTTGGCTGAAGGGATGCACATAGCTGGGCTGGATGCACATAACTGAGCTGCTGAAGATATGGTAGGATGCGCCTGGTTGGAGGCGCATGAGGTCTGCTGCGCCTGACTGATGGCGTATGGTGGCTGCTGTGCTTATCTGGAGGCGCGTGGTAGCCGCTGGCTGTAGACTTAGAATTTTTTCTTTGTAGAAATTCTCCTTTGTACAACCTTTTCTAGACATGTAATAGACTTTTATATATAAAATGAAAAGTCCTTCTTCAAATGTCTATCTTTATTGATCTTGCTGTGAAGTTCTTCGTCTGAGTTCTAGCACATGTAGTGTCTGGCGCATGGGCTTTCTGGTTGTGAAATTCCATGCTTCTACAGCCTGTTGCATCCAAAGATAGGGATGCTCGGGCCTCGTCTCCGTTGTTCGGGAAGAGCCGTAGATCGGAATGGCGGTGCTAGGCTTTCTCTTTCTTCAAAGTGGGTGTCGAGAGCTTCCTTGTGCCATGATTTCGATCACGGTCTTCCTTGGGCTTTGGAGGCTCTTTCGAAGCCTCCCCTGGCCACAGCTTTGCCGTGCTCCTCTCTTCCTTGGTTCCAGCCAGAGGGTTAAATGCTTTGTGGATCCTGGCTGGAAGAGCGACGCTGGGCTCTGCTCGGCCAGGTGAGCCTGGCTGGAAGAATTTGGCTGAAGGGATGCACATAGCTGGGCTGGATGCACATAACTGAGCTGCTGAAGATATGGTAGGATGCGCCTGGTTGGAGGCGCATGAGGTCTGCTGCGCCTGACTGATGGCGCATGGTGGCTGCTGCGCTTATCTGGAGGCGCGTGGTAGCCGCTGGCTGTAGACTTAGGATTTTTCTTTTGTAGAAATTCTCCTTTGTACAACCTTTTCTAGACATGTAATAGACTTTTATATATAAAATGAAAAGTCCTTCTTCAAATGTCTATCTTTATTGATCTTGCTGTGAAGTTCTTCGTCTGAGTTCTAGCGCATGTAGTGTCTGGCGCATGGGCTTTCTGGTTGTGAAATTCCATGCTTCTACAAGACCTCCTTCAAAGTTTTCAAAACTTTTGAATAAGTTTTGGAATACTTTGAATAAGAAGCATGGAGGTCAGGGCACATGATTTTTGGGCGCATGCCTGTTCGGGCGCATGCTCTTCTCAGTTAATGATGATGGTGCCTCGGTAACCGAAAAGATTAATGATGATCTTTTGGTTTTATTTGCTGCTATCCTTGCACAGAACCCGAGGCGACGGCTGAGATCACACGTCATCTGTTCACGCGTGCGACCAAGCCCTATAAATAGGTAAGAGTTGGAGAGAGAAAGGGTTCTTCTTCTCTGTGCCTCTGCTTCTTTAGAGTTTCTTCTTCAAAACCCTAACTTCTCCTTCCTCGAGAGAATGGCTCCCAAGACTCCTCGCGGTACTGCCGGCAAGGGGAAGGAGAAAGCGAAGGAGTCCGCGGAAGTTGCGACGGCTGTCGTTCCCCGTCGGCCTGTCGAAGTTCGGCCGGAGGTGGTTGGTAAGTCTCGTTGTCCGTACGCCAACGCACATAGGCCTTGAGTCTTTAATGATGTGCCACGGTCTTTGCCCGCCGACGCACATGGGTTTAAACCCTGGTGATGCGCCGAGGCTATACTGCTGACGCGCATGGGTTCAAACCCTGATGATGCGCCGAGGCCATACTGCTGACGCGCATGGGTGATGCGCCGAGGCCATGCGCATGGGTTCAATCCCTGATGATGCGCTACAGTTTTCTCCTTTAGACACATTGTGTGTTCTCTTCTGACTTTTTCTGATCTTTTGCTAGTGTCGATGGCAATCCCGCCTTTGAGTGAAGTTTTCTTGGAGGCTGCCTTTATCCAAATAGGAGTAGAGCATAACGAGGAAGTGATAAACCCTGCTCAAGATGCTCTTATGCTGGATCAGCCTCCTGAGAGAATGACCCTAATCCGTGAACAGCAGTATTGGTTCCTCAAACGGATGATGGAGCGTGGAGTCATTAAATCTTCCACATCTGATAAAGTGACCTTCCTGAAGCCTGAGTTCCTGTTTGGAGACCGTCTCACTTCTACTGACTCGTCAGTGCTGAAGGTCAAGGAGGACTAGTTCTTTACTGCGAATGGAGTGCATATGACTGTTAAGCAACTTGAACGTCAGTGGCCTTTGACGTCCTTCTGTCGCCTTGTTTCCCAGAGGAGGATGTCTTGGGAGCTTACCCCTTCTCAGGGGGGAGCGGTGACTGGTGTCATCCAAATTGATTCTACTTCCGACCAAAGGGATGCTTTGACCGTTGTACGGTCTGGGTCTTCTTACACTTGGTGGACTTTACGTCCTGGGAGCCTCTACAGTGATGTACCCATTGATACGCTTGCTTATAGTGCTTTGACTTTTACACATCGTATGTTTTTGATGGAACGCTCCTACCCGACAGGAGAGTTTCGGGTGGAGGGTTGGTGCCATTACGTCTCCAAATGGGATAAACTGACGCTCTGGATCTTGTCGCGATTTCGGACTGAGCTCCGAGAGATCGGGTTGACTGCCGCGATCCGTGCTACCCAGGCGGGTGTTGAACTTAATAGGCACATGTTCCTCGCACTCCTGGAGATGTTTGATATTCATACCGAGACCTTCTTTACTCCGGTAGGGGAGTTAGGGCTTACACTTCATGAGATGTATGAGGTGTCTAAACTCCCTTGGGGGTCGGAGCCCTATGAAGAGTACTTTCCAACCAATGAGGAACTTCAGGTCCTGGGGGACAGAGCTGATGAGATGACGGCCGTCTTCAAAGAAGTGGCGAGTCATCATTACTATGTGCAGAAAAGGGATAAAAGCGGGTCGCAGCCTCATGTGACCGCTTGGAGAGATTATGTCTTTAGACAAGACAAAGAGGATTCTTCGAAGTTTTCTACTCCGCCGGCGCTCTCTCGTAGCGAGGTGCTGTCCGAAATGAGCACGTTAGGGGAGAAAAATCCCCGAGGAAATGAAGACCAACAGTCAGATGCACGCTCCTACAGCTGCTTCTGGCACCTTGCTTATCCAATGTCATCCAAGGCGGTTTTGGTCGCCTATCTGATGATATGGCTCCGGGATTGCGTGTTCGCAGGTGGATCCGGTGCCGTCGAGAGGGTGACTCGAAACTTAATCCTCCCAGCCATAAAATTGGTCTTCGGCCGGCGCTTGGCTCTCCTCCCCGCAATGGTCTGTAACCTGCAGCGAGGTTTGCGAGAGTTTGCTGGAAATATGATTCATGATAGAGGCAGAAAAAATAACTTCCCGTACGCCGAACTGCCGTTTCACTATTTGATGGGATGGCTGATTCTGCATCATCCCAGTGTGATGAGCCCAGGCTTGGAAGGAGATTATAAGGCTAGAGATGCATTCCTTCGTCGTTTCCATCGGAGGAGCTGGTCGCATACTGGTGTCCCGGTTTGTAGAAAGGTTTTATCCCGTCTTCAGGGTTGGGAGATCACCAAAGTTGGTCCCATCTATTTGGGTTTTGAGGCCAACGAGGATTTAAGGGACCTGGGCAAAGGTACCACCACTCTGCCTCAATGGGGATTCCGCTGGTTGCAAAGTATCTGGCCGTCCCATCTGGTGTACCGGAACAGGAATCAGTGCTACCTGGAATCGTACTTGCCGAGCCGCTTTGCGCGGTAATTTGGTTATGCTCAGATGATGTTGGATAACCCCAGTATTACCCTGGGGTATGTTGGAAGTTTGTTGGATGGTGCACGAGCTTGGCATTACTATAATGCCGGATGTACCGGAGCTCGTTTTACGTTGCCCGTCCCCGATCCGCGGCCGCCCATTCTTTACTCGGCCGCCAAATTTTACTGTGTTATGGCTGCCCCGCCCTCCGGATATGACAGGGAGACCAGCCTTATCGCAGGCACCCAGTTAGCAGCGACTGGGGATACGCCAGTGAAGGCCCGGTCGCATCGTCCGTCAGGGGTGGGTCAACGGGGTGCCCCCTCCGCATCACAAGCAGAACCCTCGGGCGA